>KN838849.1:22135-44159 GCA_000827195.1 Laccaria amethystina LaAM-08-1
GGACACACTCCTCTTCCATGATTAACTCTTGTGCATATATAATCGAGTCTATGGACATCTTTAGTTAGTAATTCTCTTTATGGACGTTTAGTCAGTAATTCTCTTACATTGGACAATAATATGATTCTGCCCGTATGGGCTCTATGAAGGGAGGAGGCAGCATCTGTGAAGATTCTGACTGACAGTTGCACTGATACCGAGATACAAGTTTCTATTATACATACTATTACTAGAAGGTCTACCATACTTTATGTAAAAATGGATGCGAGTGTTGTAAAACAGATGCGAGCGTTGCACGCACGCAGGAAGCGAGGACCCGAACAAGACTGATCGCCAAGGCCGCCCTGGAGAGGGCGATGGCAAACAAAGCCCAAAATAGGGCCAGGGTCTGATTTCATGTCTCATTTCGGAAATCCGGGGAAGGCCGTGCCTGCCCCTCTCCGCTTTCAGCCCCCCAAGTGAGTAAAACGTTCGACAGGTCTGATTTCATGTCTCATTTCGGAAATCCGGGGAAGGCCGTGCCTGCCCCTCTCCGCTTTCAGCCCCCCAAGTGAGTAAAACGTTCGACATAAGTCTTCCTCATCTCCATGATCATTCTGTTCCTGAGGAGCTGGCGTGGCCAAGAGGTCGGCTGGAGGTGGTGGGAGGTCGAAACGGGCACGTGGTCGGGGAAATGCAGGAGTAGGAGTGAAAGCAATGGATTGAGCTGGAGATGAGAAGGCAATGGGTGAACCGGCTGGGTAAGAGCCTGGGTCAGCGCCATTCCTCAACGCATGCGGCGTAGGGTCGCCATCTGATGAGAACGTGGGTTCCCTTTCCATTGAGTTTTGGGGTATATGTTGCTGGTGCTCGTCAGCATCTTCTTGTGTACGTTTATCTTCTGGCCTTGGGGGGGGAGAAATATGGATGTCCGTAATATCCGTCGAACGAATCCCAGCGTCCCGGCTTTTACTTGTATGCCCATGATCCAATGGGCCGGTAATGTCTTCGTTCAAGCGGTGCCTAGTGGCAGGGGAAGTGGTTGTCGATCGAGGGGTAGAGGACGCTAATTAAGGAGATCCTCCTTCTAACCAAGGCGTAGACTTGTCGCTTCGTAGAGTAGATACACCAGGTGAAGGGGCCTCTGAGGAGGTAGTTCGAGAAAGATATAGGGTTCGGATTCGTGCAGTAGTCTTTCTCAATGCTACGCTACGATATTTATCAAATGACGAGGCCTGATACCGGGATCAGCTTTCATCAGTCCAAAATAAACCGAATAAACCTACCTTTGGCTCTGATTTCAGGCTAGCTGAATAGTCATAGTTCTTTGGTGTTCCTTCATGATCAAAGTTCTCCAAAGGGAAGGATGGGGATCCTGTACGGCTGATTGGCTGGAGGGCATCGGTTAGAGAAAGTTCTCGCTGAGCAGGAAAGCCCTCTTCCTCCTCCGGCGGGGGTAGACGTCTGGCATGCTCACTTTGCTCTCCTTCTCATCATCAGTGTCGTCTGAATATCGTGCAGTTCTTGGTTTACGGTGGATACGAGGGAGAGATGGAATATCGCTGATATCAAAGTTCTCCTGTTGGCTTTGCCTTGTCTAACCGCATCGAGACGAAGATTAACCAAAGGATTTGACTGATCTAGAAACGATAGAGTTCGCGAACCGTGTTAGACGTACTAGACTGGACACGGTAGGTGGAGGACCGACAATGGTTAGTTGGAGGGACAAATTATTTTGGCACACGACGTACATAGTGCGGCTTCGAGGGGCAGCCCTTTCCAGGAAACTGGAACGGAGTCGAATTTGATTACGGGGAGGGACAAACTTTGGGGGTTGGGTGACGGGTCTGACTGAGTGAGGGCGGTGGGAAGGACGGCGGGATGGCGGAATGACATGATCGGCTGGTGCAGAGACAGGCTGTTGGGCTTCATATATAGTCGAGTGAGGATTTTAAGAAGTGATCCTCCCGAGATGATACCGGTGAGTCTTGGGAATAATCAGTGTTGATGTTGGACGCGCGATGTCTCAACCTAGGACCAGCGGGGGGCTGAATGGGACGATGAAAGATTGTGCCAGCACGAGAGAAAGTGGGTGAATGAGGAGTGAGTGAAGAACGAGTGGTAAGTGTGCTGACACGAGTACTACTTCTGTCGATGACCGTCACCAATCACTGTGATTCCAAATAAGTCGCGGCAGCACACGGTCCGGCCAACCGACACTTTCAATTCACACTTTCACTCAAATTTATCCCCGTCGCTTCGCGTCTTCCCCTCTGCCGACAACCCCTTGTTCGCTGTGCACTCTTACCAAACTACCAACGCAATGCCTGGCCCTCACTCAACCTACGACGCACCTTCTCAAACCCAAACAACTTGAAGCCGAGAGAAAACATCTACACCATCCCTAACATCCTTACCGTATCCCGCATAATCGCATGCCCTGTCCTAGGCTACGCCATTCTGGACAGCAACTACGCTTTTGCAACAGGCTTGCTGGTCTATGCGGACCTCACCGATTAGGTCTGCCCTGCCCGTTCTTACACCCGTTACTATATCTGGACTAGGCCTCCCCTACCTATTCACCACACAGCGCGAGTCACAACACAACCACCACGCGAACCACCATGAGCATTACTCCGACCAAAGTAATAGGTATTGTACACTATCATATTCCAGATATAATGCACATCGAAATCACAAAACATAAGGTCCAAAAAGTGATTAATAAAATTCAATCAGGACGACACCTTTTTCTGTGCACATCTTCGAGTGCCCTGTTTTAAAAGTCATCCCTTTCGGATGGCTGTTTGGCAATTTGATGACGCACAGAGTACTTCTCCTTCAATGACGTTTGAGGAACATTCGCAGGGCTCCTTTTCGTCACGCCTATAAGAATAAGAAACATTTATGACAAGGGACTAGTGCTGTATCCAAAATCGTAAGCTGCTATTCGAAACGTCGAGCGCCAGCCATCGTACAAGGTATGATATGAGAGGCTATGCATGCACGAAACCTTAACCCAGAAGGTGGCCGAAAGAGGCCGACTCTCATGAGCAGCTGGGGAGTGTGAGGGTGAGGGGCCACGGCACGTCTAATGAGAGCGGAGAGGAAAGAAGGGTCATTTAAAAGCGTTTGAATGGTGGCCTCATGCAGTATGAAAAATCAGATGAGTGGAGGACACATGCAGGACGACAATGCACAAACAAGAAAAAAAAATCCCTCTGATAACGAATTAGGTCACATCAACCTCATCCACGTCAACAACCTCAATAGCTGCAGCTTCTTCTTCGTCTCCCTCCTCGATAGTATCACAAAAACTCTGCTGAAGCGCCGGCAGGTAGTAGCCTATTTTCCACATATTCCCAATCGTCAGGTTCACATGGTCGAATGCTACAGCGATGGTGGGTTCTTGACTGCCACCCGGTCGCGGTTTCAAGCCAGAAGGCGGCATTTTGGGGTAACGAGCGGAAAAGTGGGTGAGGAGGATGTTGGAGGCTTTCATCCTACAAAAGGTTTGGGTGTAAATTTCCGTGATCGCAGCATATTACGCAAAACGTACCTTTTCCCGATGGTAATGGCTTGACCGAACGTACTATGTCCTTTGCGTTTTGCCATGTCTTCTTGATCGTCGGCCATTGTAGCTTCATGGATAAGAAGCGTTGCCCCACGGCCAGCTCGAACAAGATTATCAGTAGGTTGTGTATCACCGGAAAACCTGTGTAACAGCGGCAGGTGAGTATATGCGATGATACGATATGGAAGGGAGGAGCGTAAACGCACACTATGCTCCATCCGTCTACATGCGTGATGACACAACCGTAACACCGAGTTTTGTGATACACGTCAACAGTCTTGAAGCTCTCCAATCCAAGAGCGCGACACATGTCGCTGCTGTTTTTGCCAGATCTAACCAAGGAGTTTAGCGAAAGTAGAAGTAAACACGGTTTCACAACATACATCTCTCTATCAACCCAAGGCTCGTTTCCACCAACCTGCCACATCCCCCCTGTAGCATACTCCGTACGTCGATAGTGGACAGCTTCACTCTGGATCTGGACGACGCCATTTCCGGAAGGGTCGTTCAGTCCTAAATCTAGAATATCTGACAATTCTCGGAGGTACATGTTTACTCCACGAATCGTGACAAGATAAAGAGGCTCTGTGGGTAACGGGTTAAGCTGAAGCGAAAATGAGCTGCGGGCCACAATGGACGGCAGATAAAATACGAACTGAACGACGTTTGGTAAGAATCGTTGAGAGGCCGAGATGATGATCAGCGTGAATGTGGCTGATAAATATGCATTTGAGATTTCTGAGCACATCCCAAACGTTCGGTGACGACGTATTGTCCGTCCCAAAGTAACGGACGAGCTGACCCCATGTGCCTTCACCAGCATCGAGTAAGATGTTCCCCCATCCTGGAATCTGGATGAGAGTTGAAGAGACTAAAAAATCGGATATTAGAAAAATTAAATTAAAAAAGATTTGAGCGCCAACCGTTGCGGTACTTGCTGGGGAGAGCACTGCCAGTGCCAAGCGGGAGGACACCAACTCCAGCGCCTTTGGGCACATCAATTCCCTTCTCGATAGCATTAGTGACATTCAAACGCGCTGCAGCAAACTTCTCCGACGTGAGCGGCGACAGGTCGAGAGATGAAGATTTCTTCACGGCCGGATGGAATCTATCTCCATCTCCAGGTAAATTCTCTATTATGGGTGGAGCTGGAGGCCGCATGTTCATGTAGAGGTTAGACGCCATTATCTGGATCTTCTCCGGTAGACCGCCAATGGCTAAATGTTCACCATAGTTGGATGTGAGCTCGATCAAAAGCATGAGCGAACAAACCTGAAAATTCCTTCTCTGGATCGAGGCGGTATTTGGGTACCGGAAACATGGTGTTGTCGAGCTCACTCAGGCGAAGTTGGTTGAAAGCGGCGCTCGTAAAGGTGACCGGGTCAGGGCAGTGTTCGCGAGATGCAACAACGTGCTGTAATAATACTCATTAGTAGGGCTTTACCTTACGAGTTATACTGCAAACCTACGTTTACGTCAGGTGCAAACTCATTCATGAAGGCCTTGTACCGTTCGTCTCCCAGGACGTTGTCCCCACATAGGTGGAAAATATTGCGCACAGCATAGTTATCTGAGGTTCCGGGAACCTTTGATAGGAACCGTCTGTAGAATTCCGAATCCTTAAAAGAGGATACCAAGTCGGGTATATGATGAATTGAAGGGACGTCCAAAACGATGATCACCTTTCGAATAATCAGAACCAAAATGGTGCAATAGATAAAAGTTATATATACCCCAGGAGTTTCACTTGGTCCAATACACTCTTCCGGTTTGACTGTCCGTTCAAATTCCTCATCGCCTCGTTTCACTTTGAACGTAATACTCTCGCCCCTCGTCAACTTCGCGCGAAGAGGTCCAAAGGGAATGCCCAATTCCACGGCTTTTTTAACGTCAAACTTTCCACGCACACGAGGTCCAATTACAACATACGCGAGAGCCTGAGCGTCCGAAGTGCACGAAAATGCTGGCAACTGCATATGAAACCCTTTTGGCGGCGTGGCGCGAGGTCGACGAGAGTCGTCAACCTAAAAGAAGATAAACTCGATACCAATGAGCGTTATTCGGGGAAACACATACGTTCGCTGAGCCGTCGCCGTTGTCTTGCTGAACTGCCTTGCTAACCTTCGCTATTGCATCGATGTTTTCAACAGGAGACCGGGTCAGATAATGTCACTCCTTGCCTTTACCACCCTTTTTCGGTGAATTGATTTTGGTGTCGGGAAACATAGTCTTAATGACGTGTTCCCTCCATTCGTGAGCACGCTCGTTGGTGAGGTCTTCTGGCAAAAACTCGGGGTCTTCCATGAGTTCTTTAAGAGTTTGGTTGGAGGAGCGTTTGCGAGGAGAATCCGGAGTTGCTTCTCGTTTCCTTTTCGATGGAATGTCTGGAGTCGAAAGGTCGCTAGTAGCTGCACCATCGGTGGCGACCGCGGCCACCCCTGAGTCCGGAGATGACGAGATTGACAATCCGTAGACAGTGACGTTCTCGTCTTTATAGATAGGTCGCGGGGGAGAAGCTGTTGTGGTAGATGAAGACGCCTCGACAGGTTTTACCCGCATAGAATCCCTACGGGCAACTTGTTACAAAGGACGAAACGAGAATGACGTGACGAAGACACTACCTGTAAGTATACAGGCGCATCGACGCCAAATAATGAGTCAACCCTGGAGGACCGACGACGTTCAACATTTTAATGGTGGCGTCTGCAAATGTCATTAAGAGGCCTGAAGTTTGTGTGATCCAAATCATCAGCGAACAAGTCTCCAGAGCGTAATTCTCACCAGCAAGTCCGCCTGCTCTCTCGACCCCAACTTGCGTGAAAAAAATGCCCCGAGTCTTCCTCCAATTACGCCGGCTTTGTAAAAAGGCACGGTTGGTGTTCTGACCAGCATTGAAAATGTATTTCGCGGAATCAAATGTAATGATGATGGTGGGCTCTGTGTCTGAGGATACGGTGGTGAGAACGGACGCCGACCAGTTCATGTTTGCACCACTTGAATTGAGCCTGGAAAAGGAGCGAAGGAGGGATGGCGCCGAGATGAAAAATTTCTTCAACTTATAGTTGGTTATTACGGATCTAGCCGTACCCAGAAGAACTGCCAGCTTGATCACCACCACGCCAGAAAAGAAGACAAGTAAAGACGGGGAAAGGACTACGAAAGGTGCAATGATAAATGGGAAACAAATCACATGATCAATCTGCTCCAGATAGGGGACATCAAGGAGACGACTAGACCGGTGACCGTCTGTATATGAGAAGGAACCTGCGATATACATCGAAGTTATCATATACAGGCGGGTCACGAGCATAGGAGACGACAGTTGCAATCTAATCATCTAAATTTCTGAAGAAAGCTCAGAAAGTTCCTCTGCACTTCGTCGATCGATTCGAAAGGAAAAACAAAAAGAAATCGTCACCCTGTTGACCTTTCGACTTTTCTTGAGCTCCACCTGCAGATTAACTATCCCGGTCTCATTGCCAGCCATCCCAAGAAATGTCAGCAGGTCACCGGTCGACTCTAACCTCCCCGAGCCACCAGCTTCGTGACCTGCCAAGGACCGACTATGATCCACAAGGCCCACTTCCTAACTCAGACTGCGTTACAGCCCTTCATCCCGGTTTTGATTCAGTATCACGTTGAAAAGGTTGTGCTGAATTCGTACCCTACTTACAAATGGCCAACCCGCACCCGCCACCCGTGACGCCAACCCATGACATTCCCTAGGTGGCTTTGTACCACTCAATCTGGTCTGGTGCATCCTACTGATGCCCCAGTCATAACCCGACCACAACACAAGTAATAATGACCCTTTGACTTTGATCAAAGTAATAGGTACTGTACACTATCATATTCTAGATATAATATACATCAAAACTACAAAACAACATTCGAAGACAGTCCAAAAAGTGACAAATAAGATCCAATTACTAAAATCACGATGACATCGTAGCCCCTCGTTTTCTGCGCACGTCTTCGAGTGCGGCTGCTAACGCCTGTTTCGCGGAACTCTGCTCTCGCCAGAGATCCCCCGAGTGCCTTTTAGTGAACGGGTCAGATGGGCATCGACTACCACACGAAAGGATAGGGAAACGCACTGGACGCGACTCAAGAAAACAACCATCATCGCAACGCTCTTCAACTTTGGAGCTTTCTTCGTAGCTGGAGGAGACTCTGCAACGGGGAACCCGATCCTCGCTATCGAAGCGAAGATCGACCGCTCGCTGAATAAATCCCAGTATCAACAGTTGCATAAACGAGAAATAATGAAGATGGAACATACCTCTTCTCGTACTTCCCCAACAACTCCAAGAGATACTTCTTTTGATACACCAGCCCATCTCTAAAACATACTTCCCTAACAAATTTGGCTTTCAGATACCGAATTTGCAGCATGAGTCCTTTACACTCTTTATTATGCTGCAACTTCATCGCAGACACCTGCTTCTCGTCCCTAAATGATAAAAACCGTCGTTTCCAAGACAGACGCAAAAAAGAGAAGAGAAACCCACGCGGCACACACATGCTTCCTCAACTCCTCCCTCGCCCTCCCCGCCTTCTCCTTCTGCTTCTCCAACTGTTCATTCAACAACCTCACCTGCGACGCACCCTGCTTCCTCGCTCTCTCACCCTTCGCCACTTCTTCCTTAAGCCTCTCTTCTGCCCTTTCCTTCTCAACACGCAAAGTCTTCAAGTCCTTCCCAAACGCCTCTGCGTCCCTCCTCACTCGCTTGAGGTCGTTCTCGAGTAGGGCAACCGTTTTAGCGACGTCATTTTTTTGGGAGAAGATCTTGTCCTTCTCTTGCTCCGCGCGTTGGAGCTCGTCTGATTGATGCTCCAGCGCGTGACGGAGGTCCTCGATCTCGAGGAGCTGTATATCAAGTTGGTGCCGTCGGTTATCGTGGGACGTGAGATGCGTAGCGTGTTCTTCCCGGAGTTTATTAGCATTCTATGACATTTCCCCATGAGCTTAGAACCCAGTGTTCTCTAACAAAACTTACCTCGGATATCTCAGAATAGTGGCGTTGAAGGTCCTTATGGCCTGCAGCCAGGAGAGATCGCTCTTGCCTCAGCTGAGCGATGGTCTCTGCGTTCTCTGCAACGCGTCTCTCCAGGAGACGTGCCTTTTGCTCGGCGTTGATGTTCTCTGGGAAGGAAACGGTCATTACAAAGTAAAGGACTCCCTGAAATGGGATGGCACACCTCTCAGCTCCGTCTCCAGCTCCATGTTATCCTGCTTGACTCTCTGCAACTGTTGGCGAACATCATCCATGTCCTATACACGGGAAGAAATCAGCAGATTGTATGCCTATGACAACGAAACGACGTGCGGATTCCGTCCTCTGGAGCTGAGTCATGACTTGCTTTTTCTCCCGAGCCATACGATCCTGCTCAGCAGTCAACGACCTTAACTGCGCACGTTCTAAACTCAGCGCAGCTTCCAGCTCTGAAATGGTTTGCTTTGCGTGCTCCAGCTCCTGCATGCACTCGTAATTAAAACCAATGCACCATATCAAGCTGACAACTCACGCTCTGCACGTTCGCTTTGGCTCTATTACCCCCGCGAGCAGTTTCAGCAGCTTTTCTGGCCTCTTCCTTTGCTGTCTTCACTTGCACGTTCAAGCGCGTAGCTGCATCTTGGAGCACGGCCTTTTCACCAAGAAGTTGCTTCTTTTCCTCTTCCCATTGCTTCTTCAAACTGTCAAGATGCACATTCAGGGACATGACGTCGGCTCGGAGCGCTTCGCTCGTTCTAGTTGGAGGGGTAGGAGGTTCCGCTGGAAGGTTGTCTCGTGAGATATCCACTGAACTACAAACGTCGAATGGTCAGAACCGACTTGAATACCACACTCCCACACACATACCTCTCATCTAACTGAGTCAGCTTCCGAAGGTCAACTTTGATGTTACATTTCTGGCACCTCATCCGACTGAACCGACGCATGTACCGCTCTTCCTTCCTTGACAGCCTAGCAATCTCGTCTTCCAGTCTGCTGATCTTCGACCGGGCATCTTCAAGCTTTTTGGTTAACCCAACAACGCCCAACCCTGCATCTTCAAGCTTATCCAGCTTGTCGTCGATACTTTCGTTGGCCGAGTCAAGTTCACGTTGTAGGCGGCCGATTTCTGCGACCAATGGTGATATTGAAGGGTCCGAGGTGGTATTGTTTAGCCATGACATCTATGTGAAGAGAAAGGTTGGAGACGACCGACTAGGAAAAGTGTGACCATGCTTACATCTCGCAATGGGGCTCCAGGGGTCCGAGGCGCCTTAATGGACATCGACAACACATGACGGTGAATAGGTGATATGCCATTGGCATTGTAAACTTTGCTCGGGGTGTTCATCTCATTGAATGTCATCCGTAGAGCCTTGTTCCTCTCCAGCAACTCCTCTTTTTCTCGTTCAAGCATTTCGATCTTCATATCCTTCGCCTTTTCCATGGCCTTGCGGGCCGGGGACTGCTCCAAGAGGGTCTGTAGCCGCGCGATCTCCTTGTTAGCACCATCAAGCTCGTTCTCCAGAACTTCCAGGTCATCCTCGGTTAACCCTGCTTCAACTGCTGGAGTGCGAGAAATTTCTTGAGCTGCCAGCCTTTGTTTCTCGCGTTCGAGAGAATCTACTTTAACTTTGAGATCTGCAAGTGCTTCTTCATCAGCTAGCATCTTCCTCTCAGCCTCGTCCAAAGCTTCCTCCATCTGCCTTGCCACCTCCCTAGCCTTCTCAGCGTCTTCTTCAAGATTCTTCATGTGGATTGAAGCCTGCTCCTCAGCGTTCTTCAATGACTCGACCGTTTGACTTGCTGCTGCCAGTTCTTCCTCGAGCTTCTCGATCTGCTCCACGGCAGCAGAGGTACCTTCCTCCAGCTCGTTGACATACGCCTTGGTCGCGCCAAGTTCTTCCTCGACTTCATGGAGGACATCTTCCAGCTGCTTGTTCTTGGCTCTTTCAGAAGCGACTGCGTCCGACTGGGTGTTGAGTTCATCTTCCAATCCTGAGACGACCTCCTGATCCTCTTTCGCCCTCTTCTGAAGTTCGTCAACACGAGCATCGGAGTGCGCAATCTCTTCCTCTAGTTCCTTGATCTGTGCGTTGGCATTTCGAAGATCACTCATAATTTTCCCAACACGCTCATTTGCCTCCCTCAAGGCCCCACCAAGCTCTTTGCCATTTTCCAGCAAACGTTCGGCCTTTGAAGCGCGGTCCACAGCTAAATCGCGCTCTCCTCGAATCTCGTTCAATTCCTTCTCCACCTCTTGAATCTGCCGTCTTGTCTCTTCCTCGGTTTCCTTTGCTCTCTCCTCCGATGCTTCCAGCCTCTTCTCCAACCCAGCAATAATCCCAGAAACGCCTTCCTCAACTTCAGCCATCCGTTCCCTCCACCGTTCTTTATCTCTCTCTCGTTCCTCCTTTTCCTTTTCCAGTTCCCTCTCAACTTCTTCCTTCTCAATCATACATTTCGTGACCTCCCCCTTGAACGCATCCACCATATCCTCCAACTCTGCTTTCTCCTCTAACCAGCCTTCTGCCATGTCCTCTTGGACATTACTGAGGGTAGTCCCCATTGAGCTTCTTCTGCTACCACCACTCAACCTTCGCCCGGGGTCAGCAGAAACGGTCTCTTCAATTTTCTTCTCTGCCTCGAGGTTCCTGAGTCTGGCAAGCAACGCCTCATTCTCTTCCTGCAGTCTCCGATTCAGACCATGCAAATAATTGTTCAATTTTCCGGCATTGAATCGTCCTACACCATGCCCTGGAGCACCTGCTCCAAAGCCCATAGCAGGATCGAACGACGTGTTCACTCGATGGTGAGTAGTTAAGTCATGGGATGAGGCCGTAGAAATAAACGAAGCCTTATCCGCAGTTCCATCGTATGGAGATAAGTGTGCTGGAGTGGCCCAAGGCGCCAAGCCGGATCCCGTGGGTCCTGCTGAAGACTCTGAGTCTGACGTTCCAGGCGAAGCAGATGCAGAGATTGCCTGTGACAGGGGATGCGATGCTCGTCTTCCAGCAGGCATCCTGGGTCTTGGAGTAACGCCAGCGAATGCGGCCTGCAAGTTCGTGCTGGAGCCAGAAGAAGACGAACCCGCTGCTGGAGTAGATTCAGCGATACTAGGAGTACTTAAAAGGTGACGTGGATGGGGTGTGGGGAATTTCATTCGAGGTCTTGCAGTAGAATTAATGACGGATAGGAGGAACGAACGACGACGGGTATGTGGAGTCATTAAGTCTTCCTCATCTCCATGATCATTCTGTTCCTGAGGAGCTGGCGTGGCCAAGAGGTCGGCTGGAGGTGGTGGGAGGTCGAAACGGGCACGCGGTCGGGGAAAGGCAGGAGTAGGAGTGAAAGCAATGGATTGAGCTGGAGATGAGAAGGCACTGGGTGAACCGGCTTGGTAAGAGCCTGGGTCAGCGCCATTCCTCGACGCATGCGGTGTGGGGTCGCCATCTGATGAGAACGTGGGTTCCCTTTCCATTGAGTTTTGGGGCATATGTTGCTGGTGCTCGTCGGCATCTTCTTGTGTACGTTCATCTTCTGGCCTTGGGGGAGAAATATGGATGTCCGTAATATCCATCGAACGAATCCCAGCGTCCCGGCTTTCACTGGTATGTCCATGATCTAATGGGCTGGTAATGTCTTCGTTCAAGCGGTGCCTAGTGGCAGGGGAAGTGGTTGTCGATCGAGGGGCAGAGGACGCTGATTGAGGAGATCCTCCTTCTAACCAAGGCGTAGACTTGTCGCTTCGTGGAGTAGATGCACCAGGTGAAGTGGCCTCTGAGGAGGTAGTTCGAGAAAGAGATGGGGTTCGGGTTCGTGCAGTAGTCTTCCTCAATGCTACGTTACGATATTTATCAAATGGCGAGGCCTGATACCGGGATCAGCTTTCATCAGTCTAAAATAAACTGAATAAACCTACCTTTGGCTCTGATTTCAGGCTAATTGAATAGTCATAGTTCTTCTTTGGCGTTCCTTCATGATCAAAATTCTCCAAAGGGAAGGATGGGGATCCTGTACGGCTGATTGGCTGGAGGGCATCGGTCAAAGAAAGTTCTCGCTGGGCAGGAAAGTCCTCTTCCTCTTCCGGTGGGGGTAGGTAGACATCTGGAACGCTCGCTTTGCTCTCCTCCTCGTCATCAGTGTCGTCTGAATATCGCGCAGTTCCTGGCTCAGGCTGGATACGAGGGAGAGATGGAATATCGCTGATGTCAAAGCTCTCCTGTTGGCTTCGCCTTGTCGAACCGCCTCGAGAGGAGGATTGACCAAAGGACTTGACTGATCTAGAAGCGATGGAGTCCGCAAACCGAGCAGTGCTAGACGTACTAGACTGGGCACGGTAGGCGGATATCACCGTGTTATGAGTCGATGCCGCGGGAGTAGAGTGGATTGGCGAGGAAACGCTTTGGAGATCTTGTTCGAACTGGTCATCAGAATCGTTTTCGAGTATTCTACTCAATGAGTGATCTTCCTCTTCAGCTGAATCCTCGAAGGCTGGAAGGGAGGGCAAGGATGGCATGTCTCTGCCCTCGATGGCTTCAATTCTTCGCCATATTCTGGATGGTGTTTCGAGCACAGCGGCCATATCTGAAAAATTGAGTTATAAACGGCGTAGCTCTTTACAGTAAATTTCGTGACTTACCGAGGATACCGAAGCGAGTGAGTGTACCCAAGTGCCTTTCGGGGACAGCGCGACAATGAGGCAAGCTATTGAACGTGAAGTTCAATACCCACGTGATCGCGTTGTGAATTAAACAATCACACATCAATCACACATACGACTTCCCCTGAAATCTCGAAACTAAACCATTACATACCTGTTTCAACATGAATTGAAGGCAATGAAGGTTCCAGCCATAGCGAAAATTATTCCCCTTCTTTCTCAAGAGGAGGAGTTGCCATCAGCAAAATGAAAAATGCCCAAATCCACAAACTAATGGACGCCAATCAGGGAGCTGTTCTGCCTTTGAGCTTTATAGCGCTCATGTCGTTCTTGACATGCATCTCAGTACCAGCGATCGATACCGTTTATATGTTTTGCCTCACTGCGCAGGTCGACGACGTGGACAATCAGTCGAGTGTGGCCTTTGGAGAGCTTTGGAGTTGTTGCGTGTCAAATCCAATAAAGAAGGCAGGTCAGTTAATATTGCTGTTTTCTGGGATCGCTTTCTATCTTAACCACCCCGTCTCTGCAAGTCATATCCCTGTAATCGGAAAATGCTCAAGTCCCGCCCTTGGTTGTGTCGTTGATGAAGACTTTGCAGCGGAGAACCTGTATGGTAAGTGCATTTCATGAACTTTCATCAACTGAAATTGCAGAACGGGCATTCTCCATCTCTTGATGGAATATTAACCAAGTCAAATACTGGTCTTCTTATTTTATACCCGATAGGTGGGTGGAACATCAAGATGCTCATATCTGGGCCACTAATTGAGTCTTCCATCATGTGTCGTCGGTGTTCCTGATAGCCTTTCATTACAGAATATTGTTTTCGGAACATGGCTCTTTTGTTGGAATGAGCACTAGTTTGCGAACAGAGCTATCTCTCTTCATGGTGCTGCCTCGACTCTTGTTTGCGTGATCGCTTTCACCGCTCAAATTGGCAAACGAATAGATCAGATAAATCATTCCATGAATGAGAATCTTGGTTTCGAATTTGGAAATACGACGTGTAAAGCGTCCAAGTTTCTCTCGAGATGTGAACCCATTTCAGACGGATATTGTCGAATACAGGTCATTTATTCGCCGTTTGCGTTCTTTGCTACTTGATACACCTATACAAGATGCGGTTGGGATCGGTGTTGAAGGTGACACGTCGTCTCAATGACCACGACCCCGCAACCTACGATGATTCAATTCTTCTCATTTCACAATGACAGCCCGCGATTGGTTCAATATTTCTGCGTTATATGGGTCACTAACGGATTTTTTTGTGCGATTTCTCGGTCTCAGGGAGAAGTTTTCAAATATAAGTAAACACTGGTTGGTTATCTCCCCGCTGAACGCTCGATTTGGAATTCGGGTTTCCGTTGTAACCTCTCGTAACTCTTTCAGCCATGGCCCTGACCAGGCATATTTTTAGAGTACAACTCAGCAGCTGACTGAGCCTGAACTCAAAGTGGCCCTGGTTCTTGTCTTGCCATCAAGCTCGCTCGTCGCACCCCTCTCAAGAACGTCAACATCATGAGCAGTCTGGACGCAGCTACCATTAGGGGGCAGGCCTACCCGAATCTTGCTGTTGTTATACTTCTCGCTATCGGAACATTATTGATGCTAGTGACAAGCATTTCTGCGCCAATACTGAGCAGCGTTAAGATGTTTCGCCTCACCTCCGATGTTAAAGGCATTAGCAGGTACGTCGATGTCGGCTTATGGGGTTATTGTGTGGTACCAGTAAGGAGGCGAGTGGCATGCGCTACTTTTTCTCGTTGGCTAATCCAATCGTCCATTATCTAGTTCTACCCTTATTGACGCATCCCCGGGAGGAGGTTGTTCAAAGCCTATTGTAGGCTTTGTCTTGAATAGCGTGGTCGCCACTGTGCTGTATGTTCAAATCCCTCTAGTTCTTTCTTTCCCTCACCCGTCAAACAGACAAACACCACCTTTGGATAGTGTGCTTTCCAAATCTCACACCTCTAGTCTTGTTATTTTCCCAATAGGCAAATCACCATTGAATTTCAATTCCTGACATTTGACTAATTCTGTCTGTTAGCCGCTGTTATAACTTCCCTAAGCTGCATCCTCCAAGCGAAGATATATTTTTCAAGGAAGGCAGACATCAGCACTGTGACATTGGTCTTTGTTTCTTGCAGCATATCCACCCTCCTCTGCCTCATATCTTTCATCCTGCAAATCAGCGTGGTGGCTGTAGCCAATGCGAGGGTGGATGCAATCAGTGATTCTTCAGATGGGAGTCTACAGTTCTCATGGGGTGGCACCGTAAGTTTTTAAACCGTATGAATTACAATCCGCCGCGAACTGACTCTTGTATGTATTTACTTTAGATTTGGCTGACGGCCATCGCCATTGTGGTTGATTTAATAAACCTAATCTTCCTTTACAGCATGCGATCAAATTTAGCCAGTATTGAAGATCAAGCTGAGCAACGGCTGAGTGCCCAACGTTATTCATTCGCGCAGGAGACACAAGAGCAAGAGAATAAAACCACAGACCTAGAGCCGCCGAGACCCCGTCCCGGTGAAAAATCACCAGCATATTCATGACCAGTTGCTACTCGTTAGCGTACTATGCATACCACACCTCTAATAAGGAGCCCCGATATGGACTATCTTCATTCCGCAAAGGACTCATGAAAAACTCGTGATGGACAGTCGTGTTGGTGTTCGCCCACAAAAACTGCCGTGAGGAATCTATTATTAGCCTCTTTTTTCAGATGACAGAGCGGAACGTTCCGTACGGTGAGGAATCTATTATTAGGGCGGCACAGATTGCTGCTGACTTCTGAACAGTTTATTGCCTTGACTGCCCACACTAGCTCAACGTGCTACACCCGAAAAATTGCGTTTTTCGTCCTGAAAACTTCAGGAAATTTACTACCTCGACTCAAAGGAGTGGGAGTGCAAGCAGTAGAGTTCCACCGAGGCTACTAGTACAAGTTGCGTCTTCCTCGTCCCTCGCCCACACGATTCCATGGTGTACACCGCGACGACCGTTGGCTGTCGGTGATTTATCCTACCCTTCTGATCAACGTCCCATTTCTTCTCACATGTACACGGGGGCTAAATAATCCAATTCATTTTATTGAGATACTTCGCTTTGCAAGGACGTTTGAACGACACTGGTGAAGCACATACGTATACCTTTTTCATTTTTTCATTTGATTTTGGAGGACACTCTCAAGAGCTACGCAGAAAGATTCAGTTTCATCATCTTTCTATATCCGAGGAAAACGGACTGAAGTACACACAAAGGCGTTACAATGGCAATTAAATATAGGCGAAGCAGCAATGGTAACAATATTGGACAGACCAGGTTGTAAGCTGAGGGGTAGGTAATTGTAGATGTATCCATGATGCATGTAAGAGATGCAAGAGTACAAGAAAAAATGGTGCAGTCCTGGATCTGGATGGGTAACAGAGCAAGAAAGAGAGAAGGGAAGATAATAATACGAGCAGACGGGGCGTGAGGTGGGTTTCACTCACGCGTTACCGCCATTATTAGGGTGCCATAACCCGAAGAACGCACCAGCAGACGAAACCATGCCCACGGCCTTATCCACTATTGTCGGCCCTCCCTCCGAAGAAAGAGGTGGGGTCAGTAATCCTTTGGGGCTCACTGGGCTGACATATGACGTGCTGGGAAATGATGGAGACGGCGAGGGTATCAATGGCGGGGGTTTCGGTTTCGTTGGTGTGGAGGAAGCGGTCGATGATGCGGATGATGACCGGACATGATGTGAATGGGGTGGGGATGGAGAGGTTCGGGTTGGCGACACGGCTGCCGCGGTAGGTGTTGACCCAGAACCACTGGATCTAGACGACGACCCTAAACTAGCTGCAGAAGCCGCAGGCGGTAACCCAACAGTAGGGACTAGCCCGACAGGTGGCATGAGCATCTCAATGATGGGCGAGTTCGAAGGGGTAGGATGTGTCGTCCTCCTATGCTCTTCCTCTGCTCTCCTTAGGTACTGTTCCTCCTTCAGCCTCCGCTCAATGTCTTCAACGACAGTTTGTGAGCTGCTGGTGGAGTTTGACGACGACGTCGATGAAAAACTAGATTCCATCGGCGGCGCTCCTATCATTCTCCCATTTCCCAGGATGGGAGAAGAAGCCTCCTCCGTAGGAGGGATTGAAACCGGTGGCTCTGGACTGACACTGGCACTAGCACTAAGCATCTTGCCAGTTGTTCGACCCCGACCTCGTCGCCCGTCGTCACGTCCCCTTTCCTCGTCCCCTCTTCCCCTTTGATCTCTCTCTCTCTCGCCACCCAACTTCTCCCTGTCAACCCTTCCTCCAGCATACGCGACACCAATTGTGCCTACGATTCCCATGTCCGGGGATAAGCTGCCAATAGGGCTTGTACTGCTGTTCCCCGGTCCACCCGCCCGATCCCTGTCCCATGAGGACGAAGCTGAAGTGGGCGTACGCGTACTCGACCGCCCCCTTGATTGTGATCGAGAAGGTGGAGCGAGATCCTGGTATGATCGACCACGAGGAGGGGGATAGAGTAACGCAGACGTCTGAACAGGCCTTGATGATGGCGAAACGGATGAGCTGTGACGTTCGAGGGCTGGAGCGGAAGGAACCACAACAGCGGTTGGAACCACAACAGGGGTGCGTAACGAATTTGATGCGTGGATGGGGATCTCCAGCGTCAGAGGGCTGGAGGACGGTTGATGAGGAGGTTTGGGTGTGGATGAAAGAAGGGCAGGCGAGGGGGTTCGGGATTGTGATCTAGATCGGGAACGAGAGCGTGATTCTCTATGCAGAGAACGATTTTCTCGTTCTCCTTCTACAAGTGCTGTTGAAGCCGACCTTGGGCTCGTTGATTGTGGTTCGCTATCAATTGCTGCATGACCACCAGTTCCTTTCGGGTATCCTCTGAACCCCTTCCGCATACCGGTGTACTCCTCACCCAGATCTGGCCCGCTGAAGAAGTCATACGCATCTGGGACGTACTGCACACTTCTGCCCTTCCGTCCTTGATCCACAACAACGGTGGGCACCGACGATACATGACCGGTTTGCGGCCCATGCATGTAGGTCCTGCGAGATAACAAAGAGCGGGATGATGGGTTATCCAGGATAGGGATCGGCAGACTGGCCACTGTATTGTGTCCACCGTCTGCGTAGTCACCAAAGCCAGTATTCATCACGGTCTCGCGATCGGCCTCCGTCTTATCATTCTCCACTTTTGCATCCTTGTTAAACTTCATCCTCCCAAAGGTAACCACATCGTCATCGTCATCCTCCTCTTCATAGCCGTCCTCACCACCATACACTTCCTCATCCTCCTCCTCCACGCCCATCCCAAGGCTATAATTGCTCCCAAACGGCGGCACGTAAACCAGCTCGACAGGCGTCCCATCGGATATTTGCTCTTCAGGAACACTCCCCCTCCGCTTCCCTTTACCGTCGCTATACCCCCACATACGATCACTCCAACTTGTCAGGCCGTCATCACTATTCGCACCTTCATCTCCAAACCCCTCCTCCCACGCTCCCGTTGTCTTTAACATCGTGGGCGCAATGGGGGCAATGGTGACATGAATGTCTGATGTCCTTCGGATGAGTGGTGGCGGCCGCCGCGACGGTTTGTGTGTACTTGAACTTCCACGACGCGAGACGAGAGGAAAATTGCGTGACGTAGAGGTCGAATCAAGATTGTCACTCCGGGAAGGAGAATATGATGACTGTGACGCAGACGTTGATGTAGTTGAAGTGGAGGACGATGAGGACGTCGTGGATGCCTTTGAATGGGATCGCATTACTTGCTTCTTGGGTGCATGACGATGTGATGTGGGTCGCATTTCAATGATACCATCATCTTCCTCGTCCTCCTCTTCATAAGGTGAATCTGAATCGCTGCCAACTGCACTGCCATGAAGAGGACGAATGTCCCAAGGAGCCTCAATCTCAATATCGTTTTCGCCCGCTGAGTCCTCCTCATCCTCATCGTACCTGAAAGGTTGTTTAAGTATTATGTCGGAAAAAAAAGAAGAAAAAAATAAATACCCGTTATCCTCGTCCCAGCCACGACGACCGCCAGCCCACATACCCTCTTTCTGTCCTAAAAATATGCCTGAGTTGCTCTTTTTCGGCTTTTCGATGGCTATGCATTGTTCTACAAAGGTATTAAAGCTGATATGCTTTTTCTTCTGCTGAGTTCGTTCAGTACTACCTGCACTTCCCCCAGCACTGGAGTTCGAGTCCTGGGAATGTGAAGCGCGGACAGAACTTGGAAAATATATTGGCTTGTGAGGGGATCCGACCGACGGATGGACTGGAGGGTCGACGCGGGGCGGAGAGTCCTTCCGGAAGGCGCGGCTGGGGCCCCATCGGCTGATATAGGTGTCGCTCTTGGTATGCATCAGTGACGGTCGCTTGTGGGACTTAAACTGATCCTGGGAGAGAAGTTGAAGATCCGGCTGATGTGAGCGGTCTTCTTCATCGTCGGATTCAGCGGGGCTAAAGACGGGGGATGTAGGGAGGTCACTGGTAAGGAGTTCGCTAATGCTACGGTATTTGAGGATAGTTTTCCGAGGTTTATGAGAGGAGAGGTCAAGACGATCATGCGCAGAAGCAGGATTTGATGATTCGACACTGTCTGGAACTGAACCGGGTTTCGGTGGTGGAGTCCAGTCAACGGCGGTGTGCAGAGGACCATATAGCCAGGTCACATCCGAGTCTTTCAACCTTGAGGGAGAGTAAGACGTAAAGCTGGGTTAGTTATGGCGATGACAGACCAATTTAGTGTCTCTGGTGTGACTGTCTTGAGTTTGTTTCTTTGCTTCCACCACGTTCTCCAAGAAGCATTCTCCAGACGAACGCCGTTTGTAATCTCATTTTTCTGACGGGTCATATTTCGCCATGAACGCCATACGTCCTCCTCCTGCCAGTCATGGGAAAGGTAGTCGACCTGGTTTCGGGGGAGGGTAGAGAGCGACGAGTCGTCTGGTACGGCGTTGGTTGAGACTGAGATTAGAAGAACGGGGAGGTAGTTCGCCATCTGGGAGAGGACGGCGAAGAATTAGAGTCGGTGAATAGGGTAATTCGCGGTTTGATCGAGGATAAATTTACAGTGGAAGGATGAAATGAAATAGTGTGTAAGATGGGACTGATAATGGCGTTGAAGAGATAATTGACGACGAGCGGCAACGGCGAGAACAGCGAAGAGAGCAGGGGAAAAAAGCAGCCACGAGTAGCGACGTGAAGGTCAGAGACCAAAGGTTGTCGGCAGCTGGTCGGTCGCCTCAACTGTGACACCAACATGGGTGACAGCAGGCACATTGTCGCCGTGACACGGGACTACTCCGATCCTATCGCTCGGGCCGGGACTGCAGGTTAAAACTCCGCGAGCACGTTCTTCACTCCAGCGTCAGTCCAACTTTGGTTCAACTGCAGCCAACTGCCTGCTCGCCTTGTTCCGCCCGTCTCTTTCTCACAACTTTCTCTCATCCCCCCCGCACCCAATCTCCCATATCTCCGCATTCAACAATCCACCTTACTTCTACTTTTGTATATATTTTCACATGCCTGTTCAATCACCCGCCTAAACCTTACGCTTCAACTGCTTCCGGTCCGTGCATCTAGGTGTATCGCCTTGCATCACCCGCCAGAATTTGATTTCACGCCCAATGACGAAACCTACTCATTCCCGACTTTGGTCGGCCGCCCTCCCTCTGCTGAGTTCCCATTATTTACATACACCATCTCACCTCGTCGCACAGACTCTTTTTTCCGATCCCCAACACCTGACACGAATTGGCATCAACGGCGATCTCTCCTCCTTTAGGTCTTCTTTCGAACTCACCTTGTCTGCGCTGCATGTCATGGTCACTTCATCAATACCTCTTTCAATTTGGCTTGTACGAGCTTGGATAATCGTGCCTCTCGCAGTCCCACCGCTCACCTGATTCTCATCTCGCGCTCAAAATTTTATTAGTATTACTTGGCCTCACACGCCGCATCCAGCTCTCTCTCTTAACGTGAACACGTGTCCTCCTTCTGTGATCACTGTTCAGGTGTGCGTCCAGGGAGCCTGCTTCTTGTCTCGATCGTGTATATCCACCCCGCTGTGTGATTTTGGCAGTTTTAAATAACCCACGTATCTTGCCTCATCTACTCTTTCTCTTCCCGTGGCGAGCTCAGCTTCGCTGGTGCCAGGCCTTCCCGTCTTGCAAATAACGGCACCCCGGTGCGCAAAGCCGATGCTAAGCATGGGGGTGGCGGCGGCCTGTCATCCTCATTGTTCAAAACATACTTATCACTGGCACTCATTCAGTCGTTATCGCCGTTTAGCGTGGGGGTAATTAGCGTTCATACCCCACGGGAGTCCACGGCCTATGAGCTACGGCCGATGGTGTGCCTAGCACGACATCATGGCGACACGTGTAACGTCAAGGTAACGTCTCCCCACTGCTGGTCTCAATATTTGGCTCTGGTGTCATGTCTGGGACAAGGACCCTGTTTTTCAAAAATTACATATATGGTAACTATGTGTATATAATATAATGGGCTGTATAGCATAGTGGTTATTGCGCTTTTTTTTGATTTCCTTTTATGGCCAACCTGGGGTTCAGTCCCAGCCAGTGACATCTTTTTTTATTCAGAGATCAATGAATGAAAAACATGTATTTTATTAGACACTTGATGGATTGGTATGAAAATTTGTGAGATGAATCCTCTCCCTATGTGCTATTTTTCTATGTCATTTAAGAATTTATTAATCAAGTCAAAGCTGTTTAAAAATAGAAATAAGGTACATACCTTGAATTTGCACTTAGCTCTTCCA
>KN838850.1:10028-22910 GCA_000827195.1 Laccaria amethystina LaAM-08-1
GTCCGCCACATTTTGATTTCAATTTATTCACTGTATATCCGATGACTATATTTTGAATATAAGCACTGAATAAAATACAAACAAATTGGAGAATAAATTTTAAATATATTCAAAATATAATCGGTGAATTTATGTTTGAAGATATTTTAAATTTATTCTCGGTATATTCAGAGTTTATTCACTGAATAAATAGGCCAGTGCCCGCAGTGTATATTTAGAATATAAGCACTGAATAAAATGGAAACAAATTGGAGAATAAATTTTAAATATATTCAAAATATAATCGGTGAATTTATGTTTGAAGAAATTTTAAATTTATTCTCGGTATATTCAGAGTTTATTCACTGAATAAATAGGCCAGTGCCCGCAGTGTCATGAGAGGCATGGAGAGAGCCGTAGTCACGTCTTGCCAGGAGGGGAACATTTGCATGTACTAGTGAAGAGCTTGACTGCAACAAGTCACAAGAGCGAGGACATTACATTACAAAAACGTAACTAAAAGTTCAGAATAAACACAACTGAAACCAGAAACCCTCTGCCTACAGTGTGATTTAGTAGGACTGGCTAGTCACTGAAGTTGCAAGACATGGTCGGTCAGAGGATGGGGTCGCATCGGTATTGGTAGGAAACGATCGGCGTGCCCAGCTTGCACGATGCGGAGCTCAAGGCCTTCGGGGATGACATATGTCTCCCAGTTCTTGTCATACATATTGTGACCAGGAAGAGCATATGGCCAATAATTTGCGAGCCTTTCCACCGCTGCCTGCCGCTCTCTACCCTCACCCTCTATGCACTGCTCAAGCGAAAGGACACGTTCTGGCCCTCTGAAAGGAGACGGCATCGTGTAAATCTTGATCCCATTAGGCGTGGAGATATAACGACCTTGACCATCAACGAAGTCAAGTGCAAAGCACCGTATCTGGGCTAAATTGCCGTCCCAAACCCTAACGGACAAATTTTCATTCAGATGAACAAATTTGACATCCTCGCCTGGCCTGGGTTTACACTACATAGAGCAAGTCAGCCTACAGGGTTGTGAATGGGATGGTAGATGTCAACTTACACCGATCACCATGTTTGAGTTCTCAACTCCTTCTGGAAATGCCTGCATGAGATCTGCCTTTCCCCGTTCTATCTCAGCTCCTACGGCAAGTGCAGCCACGTCAAGAGAGCCACACATTTCTACTGCTCCTTTGATGACATCGTCTCTAGTCTTGTTGAATAATCTCATACACATTGTGATGTAAGACTCGATTTGAGCAGTGGATGCTTTGGGGGAGACTCGTGTAGAGGAAACAATAGGGAAGTCTGGATGAGGGTTCATACTAGAAGGTCGAATTAGGAGGCAAATTGTGGCAGGCTGACGATGTGGAGAATAGCAGGTCAGCGGACTTCAAAATTCACTCGTCCCAAGTTGGGAAGACGAGACGGCGCAACAATAACATTTTGGAGCCTGAAGTTCGTGAAGAGCTCGAGACTCTGCGTTTGGGTACTTATTGGGAGGGGAGGGGTTTTCATATGAAACTGTCAATGTGTTTTTAGCGGGTTTACAATCACCACGAACTACAAAAGCCATTTGTATTTGCAAAACATGACAGGAAAACAAAGGATGTCGATGCAGCAACACAGGCCCCTCACAGAAGATCACAAACTCCAAACTTTTCCCTGTCAACTGTGGGACCCTTCTTTCTTATCTTCGATATGCCATCCCACTCGTCCCGTCCATTTAGCCCGCGCTCCCGTAACACATACAGCCCTCTCAAACAACATATCATTGGCTCTCGTCCTTATGGGGAGTTGCCGCGACACCGAAAGTCAATGGCCCCAAGGATCTCGCATCCCAACTGCGTTTTGGCCGACGGAAATGAGGAAGAGGGAAAAACGGGGGCTGTAGTGAGTTCCGCACGTGAGAGTGGGGTGAGGTGCCAGAGTAGGTACGGATTGTAACAGGTGGAGTAGGGTGCCCCGCGTACTCGGACGTGTGCCACCTCGCCAGAAAACGTGGGGACGGAATGGCGAGGACGACGGAGTATCTGTGGATAGCACATGCCTGTCCTGTTTCTGGAGTATCAGTCCACCGGAGGACATGTCGCATGATCAACCTGCAAAGGCGACGATTCTGGATGGAAAACTGTGCTGGACCGACGGGGTAGGGGTGATGATGGGACAGTAGGCGGCGACTGCGAGCGATCCACCACGTCGGTCCCGTAAAGCAACAATCCCCTGCTATCCGATGGAACCAGGAGCTCTTTTAAGGGAGCCAGGCATTCGCCGCGGGGTGGTTAGGCTTTAAGGGAATATTCCGTTTCGCCCCACTGTGGATCTTCATCAGTTTGGTGTCACTGCATGAGACAGCTACAGCAGGAATTAGTGACACGATCTAGGAATTAGAGACCACGGGGAGACACCATTGGAGCAAATGTGGTCGTCCGTATGGTGCAAAGACGGCAGGAAACAAGGTAAAGAGGTTTCACGGATGTGTGAATTCAGTCGACTTCCCAAATCCATGGATTCTTTGCCTTCGAGAGGAGATTTTCCATGAGAAAATCATCGCGGATCCGATACCAAATAGTGTGGTAGCGTCGCTGGTGAAGTCGACATTCGGTGCGTTGGGCAAATGAGAATGACCGGCTATGTTGGCGGAAAGGTTAGCCCTATGTATGATCTCAGTATCCTGCCGCGATTTACTGGCTTTCAGTAAGCTGCGCACTTGAATGAGACTCAATCAAAGGATGAGGGAGAGGAGCATTCACAAACGATCTTTGAATGTCCGGGAGCCCATAAACCAATTGCCACGAGGGACGACTCAACATTCTATCAGAGTCCTCCTTATCTCTACACATCTCTATGAGTGACCCACGTCATTACCACACTGAAAACGACCACGTACCTCCATTTACCAATGGTGGGACCAGCTTCTCCTCTTTACTCAGTTCTGATGAGTCTACGCTCTATGGACCAATGCCTTTCCCTTCTGATGTTACAATTCCGCAACAAACGCCAAAAATCCATCTTAAGCGGTTCAAGTGACGCCTGCTCGATACATATGGCAGCCTTGCAACAGCTACGGGGTGGATGGACGACTAGGTTTTGAAAGGTGCTGGAGGCGTGACGTTGGCGTATTGTAGGGAAATCGTGGACCTAAGTACCGTGAGTTTGGGGATGAAGATCCTGGTGAGCGAGGTTCACCTGGCTCGCCTGGATGGGGGATCCAAGCCCTCTGTGGAGGTGTTTTGGCAGGGGAAGGGGAAGGGTTGTTCTAATGAAAGGATCGATGTGAACGTAAAGGAAAAAAAAAGTACACGAGAAGATAGAAGACGTACCATGGTTGGTTGAGGCGCAGCCTAACCGAGGCCTGCCCTTGATGGGTGGACGTGAAGGATTTCTTAAACGGGCCTCGTCAATAAGACAAGAGATTTCTTGCTCTAGAAAGTCGAGTTGCGCTAAGCCAAAATGGGGATCACCCAGCGGAATATCCAATCCTTTTAAAGGAATATCCTGGCGACGGACGGGTTGTTCTTCTGAGGAGGTCGACCATCAACGAAAGGAAGTAAACAAAGGGGTAGATAAAAAGACTTGCCTCGGTTGACTGGGACGATACTTGACACAGGCGTATCGTTGTCCGGCGGATTCCATGAAGGGACTGGTGTAATACGAAGAGCAAGTTGTCTCTGTTCTTCCAAATTATCAAAGAATGGGACGTTGTTACGGGAACCATCTTGTTGAACAACCTCATCCTCGATGAACGTGCCTTCGCAGTTGGAGGGGTTTCCTGGTTAAAAACATCGACGTCAGGGAGAAAGAAAAAAGAAACCAAAAAGCTAGAGGAATTAACACGTCGTCGAGGAGCAGTGCTTGACGGAGAGTTGCTATCATCGGTCGAAAGCGAAGGAGTTCCCGATGGACCAGGTACTGAGCGAGTTTCAAGACGAGGTTCTTCAAGTCATTTTAAGCGGAGTTAGAAAGCACTTACGGATGCCCAAATAAGTATAGACCTTCTGTAACGGCAGGCTCCTAAAACGCTTGATGAGCCTCTCTACTGCGTATACATTACACTTGCTTGTCGTTTTCCGTCGCTGGACGCTGCACAAAAACGTAGCGCGTCACGACGAGCTATTCAGATAAGTGTCATCAGAGTGTCATGGAGCGTTGGCAACAAGAAGTATACGGATCCCATCCCTGTGGTCAGTTCCTTTATAAGCTGTAGCACTTGTATCCCTAGCCAGAGCTATTAGAACATCTGGGAGATAGACGGAGTGTCTGGGGTCGTCGTCGATGGATGCCTGAAGATCAGAAGTGGAATTGCATCCGAGCCTACCCGTAGCGACATCTAATCAGTCGGCAACATCACTGTGCTCAAACCTCGCTCAAAGGCTCAGACCACTACCCTCAACGCGTACTCTGACCATCATCGTTCAACATGGCGTCCCGCCCACTCAATGACGACGAGGTACTCAGCGAAATGAACAAGATGGTGAGTTGACAATTGTCCCTTACACAAACCTCGAGCTAAGGCGCTCCGTCAGGTATCCTTTATCAAACAAGAGGCTCTCGAGAAAGCTCGTGAGATCCGGGTGAAAGCCAACGAGGAGTTTGCCATCGAGAAGGTATGTACCAGTAGCCACCTTCAACAAGAATGCCTCGCCAACTAACACCTACCCAAGGCCAAACTCGTGAAGCAAGAACAACAAGCAATCGACGCTCAGTATGAGAAGAAACGCAAAGGGTCTGAAGTCGCCCAGAAGATGTTAGTTTGCCACTTCGTCTACTAACCTCACCTACACCGAACTCATGAACGATATAACATAGCGCCCAATCCACGCTCACCAACAAATCCCGACTAAAGCTCCTCCATCGACGAGAAGAGCACCTCCAAGACCTCTTCTCCACCACCCGCAGCTCAATCACAACCCTAGCGACCGAACAAAGCCGATATGTGCAGTTCCAAGAGGGCGTCATCCTGCAGGCGTTCCTGCAGATCATGGAACCGAGCGTCACCATCCTCGCCCGGAAATCAGACCTTGCCGTGGCTACGCAAGCTTCAGAAGCAGCTGCCAAGTCGTTCAAGGAGATCAGTGGGCGCGATATTGCTTTCGAAGTAGATGCCAGCTTGAGTGATGATGGGCAAGTTCCCTGTTTTTATTCCGTTATTGCTTTTTCTAACCAGATGGGATCACCTTTCAGTGCTGGTGGTGTTAAACTCATTAGCGGTTCGAGACGGATAACGCTTGACAATACGCTAGACGAGAGACTGAGGTTATTGGAGGATAGGGTACGTCCATCCTTTGAGCAGCTTTCACCTGAACCTGATCGCTTCACATCCGTGTGCAGATGTTACCCGAGATCAGAAAGGACCTCTTCGGTATTAATGAAAACCGCAAGTTTTATACATGAAATAGCACGCCCCGCATGTAATTCCCCGTATTCATCACTCAACTTTTTGATATGTGGAGCCTGAACCTACAATGAGACGGCGAACTTGACAGAGTCAGTGTGCCGCATTTCCCCCTTCCACGTGAGCTGAGCCATCGTGTCCGAATTTTCGTTGGGTTTTTCCTTGTCTTGAAGTGCATAGAATTCCTAATCTCGCCCTCATTTAGCGTCATTCTTTTGCATCAGCCACATTATATCCCGACTCCAGGCCCTTAGTCTTCACTCGTCCTCCCCAACACACCCCGCTACTTCCCTGGATCAGCCAGTATTATCCATGGCTTTCTCACAAACATATTCATCGCCGCAACCATCGCTCCTACATTATCCACTCAACCGCTCTTGGTGTCCAAGATTCGGTTTTTCCTACTGGATTCTTTATTATCTGATAATTTTACCAAGAACACACCTCACTTATGTAGTAAGGGCTACAATGTGACCAAAAGATGAAAAGGTGTCGTAAAGAGTGCGTGGAGTGGAATCGAAATCTACCATGCCATGCGATCAATAAAACTACCGGGGTATGCTCGAACAAAGTATTTTCGCGTTTCGTCAAGGCTGGAGCAGGAAAGCGTCATTAGGAACCAGGGAAAAAACGAAAAACAACGGAGCTTACAACAAGAGATCCAAGCCAAAGGTAATGGGGATGAAGAAGTACTCCACAGGGATGGGGCGTGTTTGGAACACCTTTTGACTGCGGAATTGGTGGTAATGAGTTGATGATTCTTTCTTGAGGAAAGCAAGGAGCAACTTACAACCAGGGGACATAGGAGAAGAAGATAGCGAGGACAAGAGCCATGGCAGCCGCCGGGAACACATACCAGTTAGAGGCAGGTGTATGCTGGAAGATGCTGAGACGTCGGCCGCGAGTCGCAAACAAGTTCCTTGCAGAGGCGGAATGTAAATATGCATCCCACGAGCTGTTAGCACGAGCTCACCCCCATTGCATAATAACCAGAGTGAAGAAATAAACACTCTGCGCAGTGAAAAGAAGCTCGTCCGTAAGCCCAGGCCAGTTCCCGAAACCGAGGAGCAGGGTCGAGAATGGGACACCATGACGCTTGAGGTACCAGAATGACCTGGATGGAAATAATTAATAAAGGCATGTCGAGCGTCAAGACGGGTCTTACATAGACATCGCACACAATGTTTCCAACACACCCAAGAAACCATAGGCCTGTAGAAGCAATTTCCAGTTCACGAGCCTATCTTTCTTGACGTTTCTCGGTTTGCGCTGTAACAACCCTGTTTCAGGTTTCTCCAAGCACATGCTTAAAGCTGGAAGGACATCGGTCTATGACTGTGATTAGCGAAACGAATGGCGAGTGTAAGAGTGTCAACGTACAGCAACACAAATGATGATCATCCTATCGCTCAGTCAAGTAAGCCATTATATCATACAAGAAGAGTAAGATCTGTACACACTGTATATTGCTGAGCATTTGAGGAAGACCGAACAGGATGTTGAGTAAAATAGGCATCAACTCCGAGAAGCTGAGGGATATTTAGCGTAAGAGCAATAAAGGTGAATGCCACGTAACAACATACCTTCCAGCAGGTAGAAGATATAAGACGGTCTTCTTGAGGTTATCAAAAACAAGCCGACCTGAGGAAAAAACTATGAGAGGCAATTAAACCAGAGACATAATAACTGACTGACCAAATTCGATAGCTATCACTATAGAAGAAAAATCGCCCAATAAGACCAAATCGGCGGCCTCCCTCGCGACGTCAGAACCTTGGCCCATTGCTATTCCACAATCAGCAGCCTTCAACGACGGCGCATCATTAACACCATCGCCAGTCACCGCGACGACATTCCCGCGACTCTTGAAGTCATTGACGATGCGCAATTTTTGTTCAGGTGTGGTTCGTGCAAAAACAATTTCCTCATATTGGCAGAGCTGCTCGACTTGGGCCGGTTTGAAGGTCTGTAGCTCGGGCCCAGTGACGACAATGCCTTTCAAACGATGATCATCCGAATCCGAATCGTTTGACAGAGCCTTGCTACCGAGAGGGGCGACGAGGTCGGAGGCATGATGAATTGCAGTGGTATCCGTGATAATTCCCGCTTGGCCTGCAATCGAAACTGCTGTGGTTGGATGATCACCTGCAAGACAGGATTGAGACCTGGTTTCTAAGCGAATCAAGGCAACGCACCCGTGATGATGAAGAAACGAATGCCTGCACGCCGACAGATCCTGGAAGCCCAGATCAGAAAGATCAAATGGTACGTGTGGGACAAAAAACCCACTTAACTGTGTCCTTAATGTCTGGTTTAAGAGGGTCGATCAAGCCGACAAGTCCAACAATAACAAGATCCCGGTGGTACTCCTCAATTAATGCTGAAAACTCTTCAGAGTGGGGATCAACGTTGTGAAAACATTCGCCTTTGATGATCCTGCGAGCGAGGAGAAGAACACGTTGACCGTTGCCCGCCCATCGTTCTTGGATCGCACATATTTTTTCGCAGATCGAAGAATTTATGGGAATGGGCGCACCACCCTCTGGGTTCAACACAAACGAACATCGGGGCAAGAGGATCTCGGGGGCGCCTTTAGACGTGAGGAGAAAACTAGTAGGCGTGAAATCGTCCCAAGAAGCCAAAGGGGCGACCAAACCATCATCAGGCGAGACTGAAGGTGCAAGTTTGGATAGTATGAGCATAAACTTTGTCTGTTGAACAAACGTTGAGCAGGCAAAAGAAAGTAAGTAGATAATGACGTACTTTGGAATTGAAATTCATTCTAAAAACCTCCTCCCATCTATGACGAGTTTCATCCACAGAAGCGACGGAATTGGCGAATTTAAGGATTGCCACATCTGCACAAAATTTAGACGATGTGGACGTGATGCGGTCAGTATGCTCACCTGTGGCGTTACCGACAATAACCCTCTCTTTTTTCTCGTCGTTTGACCCTGTGCCTGCATCGAAAACCGCAGTGTTGCAGATAGATGCAGCTGCAATAATCTGGGACAGGTTCGCAGCAACATCTGAGCTTGAACTCGAAACGGTGCTCGGATAGTCTTTGCTGTCGAAGACCACGTCAAGGACCGCCACGTTCTCAACGTGCATTATATTCTGCGTAAGCGTGCCAGTCTTGTCCTGAATGGCCTTGAGATATCAAGACAGGGAAGTGAAAGTTACGCAACGTACGGAGCACAAGACATTCACTGAACCGAGTGTTTCCACGATTGAGAGAGACTTGCATAGCACCTTGTGTTTGCCTAACCTACTGGCGACCTTCGCCAGGGAGAGTGTAACGGCCACTGGCAATCCTTCGGGTATGAACGCCACTAGAAAAAGCTACAGCGAGTAGACTGTACTGGTAATAAAAAGAGCAACATACCCATCACAGATACAACATCTATCAAGAGATTTGAAACATTGATGTATGATGGGAATGTCCTTCGAAGCCTGACGAGAACTGCTAAGAATAAACACAGACGGCAGTGAAGGAATGCTTAACACACCATGCAGCCCAGAGAATAACGATAATAGTAGCCACGATAGTGGCCATACCAGCAATAATGCCAACAAACCGATAGAGCTCGCGCTGCAAAGTAGTCAACCGCTTTGTTTCCGCGGACGAAAGCTTTGCAATAAGACCGCTGGCGTTGAGATGCATCAGATCGGAAGCGAACATAGTGCTGTGCATTCGTACAAAACTGTTCTATCGCCAGTTTGTATGACGACACCCAAGCCAGAGCCATTGACACAGTGAGTACCCTGAAGAGCGACGTTCTTGGTCTGCGGTGAAGCGTCAGAAGGCTCAAATGACGACTCTGGACCGCGCGTACCTCGAGAAAATTCTCTTCAGTCATATCAACTCTTCCGGAAACAGCCTCGCTCTGAAAGAAATCAACGAGGGAAAGATAGTATAAGCAAGACGGATATAAACGTACTTCTCCCGTCAAGATGCTTCTATCAAATTGCAAATCCATACTGACCTCAATTAACCTCAGATCGGCCGGAACCTTCTCGCCCATAGAGATGTACACTAGATCAGGACCTCCGAAAGTCCCCTTGGAGGCTGGTTCCCAAAATCGGGCATTTTCCGCTTTTCTGTCCGTCCCATTTCCGGCGAAACCTGTCCAAATTTCACCTGGCCTTCGCCAAATTTTCGAAAATTTGTCCGGACTTTGGGAACAGGCCTTCTGGAGGTCCAAAACGTGTCCGGACTGCAGGATTCGGCTGTTTAAGAGCTCAAAACTTCTATACAAGTAGTTTACATGACGCTACAAGCCAATAAACAGGTAGACTACCTATTTCTTCTGCCGTTTCCTGAATGCCTTCATTGCCAGCCTAAGTTGGACAATGGCATTGCCCCGACAAAGATCATTGAACAAAGTCATGTCAGTGGGGGAGAGGTCAAACCCAGAATGGTTCAAGGCTTGCGGACCTGTGCTCAAGACTGAAATAATATTTGAGGGAGGGAGGAGGGCAAATTGATGGGATTGAAGCATAGCCGTTGCGCTTGGGATTGCCCGAAACTGACGGCCGTGGGTATGTTCAAAAACGCGAACGACAATCCTCGAAAGGGCGCTAATATTGGTCGTTGTGTCCGCCGACTCATGTCTCGCATTTTTTGCAGCACTTTGTGCATACATTACGATGACTATTTCAAGCATATCAGCACAATGTCACACACATAAAAGCTCTAAATATAAGACACTGACCTTCTCCGACCATCAACTCATCACCAACCATGACCAAGACATAATCTCCGCTTTTAAGCGGACCGGGACGGAAAGGCGATCCCTTTTGGCATCCGAGACGTGGGTTGGGACATCGCGGTATTCCTTGTTGGCTCCAATCCATTCGGATTCCTTGAATACAGTGGTGTCCACCAGATCAACAAGTATGTTGGGTGTCATATTGGAGGACAATGCAACAGTAGCGCAACTGAGAGTTGAAATTTTTATTAGGAATGACTATGTATGTAATATCCGTAGATGATTTTACGAAATCACAGTGCTACAACCTTTCAAAAAGTAGCTTCATCATGGTTTGAACCTACGACCTCTCAAGACACCTCATCGCATGATCTGCATAGCTTTACCCCCTAGGCTATACGTCAATACCTGTCCGTTTGAGATTTGACCTCACCTCTAGCCGCGAAGACCTGTCCAGACTCTGGAACCGGCTATTTTGCTCGCGAGGTCCAATTCCTGTCCGAATGGCACCCGGCCTAACGGCCCTCTTTTGAAATTTTCTGTCCGGAATAGAGACCAGCCTCCAAGGGGATTTTCGGAGGTCCTACTAGATCCCCCGTTACCAACTCACTCGCTGGTATTTTCTCTTGTACAGCGTTGCGAAGTGCCATGACTGTCGCAAGGCATGTATTGTACATAGAGTACACAGCGCATGGTAGCTGACGCAACCTAGCCCTTACCTTGGGTGTTGTTGTGTAGAGGCATGCTAAGCAACTGACTAGCTAGAAGTATGAGACTTATATTATGAGGGCGTAAGCTGGCCCTTTATATACCCTACAGGATGGTCCGTGCTACTGTGTGTACGTATTTGACATAGAACAATGTAGAACAATGACTATTAATAGTCCATTGTTCTTGGTTACCATTGTGACGTGTATAGTCACGTGATTGATTGTCAACACTCCCCCTCAAGTAGTGCAGCGTTAGCGCACATACTTGTCTGTGGGTTCAAGTCTGATTTATAGAGTATAGAACTCTATGCCAAGCTCCTTTCTATGTTTCAAGAAGAGCGTTGGTCCCAGATTTTTGGTGAACATATCGGCCACATTCTCCGCAGTGGGAACGGCAAAGACCTTTACTTGGCCTTTCTCGATTTGTTCTCGGATATAATGATAGCGGATCTCAATATGCTTAATCCCTTTTTGAGTAACAGGATTTTGAGCGTTAAAGATCGCTCCATGGCTGTCACCATAGATAGGGACAAACGGCATGGGTTTTCCGAGTTCTCCAAATAGGATCTTGTACCATGCACAATCTCGTGCACAGTCAGAGAGAGCGATGTACTCCGCCATTGTGGAAGATGTGGAGATCAGTGTCTGTGTTTTGGAGTGCCATTTGACACTTGCGTTCGCGAGGGAAAAGAAGTATCCCTGCGTTGATCGTCGTCTGCGATCCGCATCTGATCTGTCATCTCCATATGAGGAATCACAGTAGGCATATAGCCCTCCGTCACTCTTTCCATCATAGACCAGGGCGTATTTGCGCATACCAGCTAGGTAGCGCATAATGTGCCTAGATTTCAGGAGGTGTTCCTCTGATGGATTATGGGCGAATTTCGCCATCTGAGTAACCACGAAGGCTAAGTCGGGTCGTGTTCCGAGCATTAAATATAGCAAGGAACCGATCACCTGTTGGTACTGAGACCGGAGAGCTGCTGTAGCAGTTCCATCAAACGGTTCAGGTTTATAACCAGTGGGAAGCAGAGTTTGTGCAGCCTTGGCATCGGTCATACCAAAGCGCTTGAGAATTTTCTCGAGGTAGGGAACCTGATCTAGATAGGTCTTCCCATCTCGATAGTCTATTCTCATCCGGAGAAACTCCTTGCATTCTCCTAAGTCGCGGCATTCCCATTTGTCCATAAAGAGTTTCTTCTTGGACGCGACTAGGGTTTTTTTTGGTCCGGTGACTATAATGTCATCCACATACGCTAGTATGATGACCATGGTTCCGTCAGCATGTTTAGCGACGAATATGCCAGCATCGGCATAAAGGCGGGAGAACCCAAGAGCCTTGAGGCTTTTGTCGAGTTCATGCCACCAAGCACGAGCGGCTTGCTTTAGGCCATAGATAGCCTTTCGCAAACGAAGGACTTTGTGTTCTTTGCCCGGAACTTTGAAACCCTGAGGTTGCTCCATGTAAAGTTCCTCGTCTAACGTTCCATATAGGAAGGCAGATTTAACATCAAGACCTTCGATCTTCCATTTCTCAAGCACTGCTAACACAAGAATGGTACAGACCGACTCAAACCGAACAACCGGTGAGAAGATCTCATCAAAGTCTAGGCCTTCTACTTGTGAGAAGCCTTTAGCGACTAAGCGGGCCTTTTTGCGTCCATCGGACTTCAAATCGAATACCCAGCGATTTTTAATAGCCTTTCGGCCAGGAGGTAGGTCTGCAAGCTCGTAAACATCTCGTTTCTTGAGGGCCTCCAACTCCTCGAATTGAGCTTTGCGCCATGCCCGTTGATCGTCGGCTGTTAATTTGCCGATATCCTTATGAGTCCAATCTCGGACATTCATAGGATCTGGTAATCCATCGTGATGAGGTATTGCCTTGGTAAGCAAATATTCCCACAATGCTCCCCCTTCCGTTGCTATTTTAGCATGACCAGGGTCAACTTCATCAGTGTTGCTCGACTGTCCTAAAGTAGGAACGGACGTTGCGCTGTTTGCATCAGGCAATTTTCGACGTCGGTCGGTGTCTGTAGAAGTGCCAGGCGGGTATACGTTCCCGTCC
>KN838850.1:27303-38818 GCA_000827195.1 Laccaria amethystina LaAM-08-1
TATTTGACATAGAACAATGTAGAACAATGACTATTAATAGTTCATTGTTCTTGGTTACCATTGTGACGTGTATAGTCACGTGATTGATTGTCAACATGATGCCACAAGTGAACAAGGATATTCCTCATGTTTCCACCGATACTATGGTATGTGCTAACCTTCCTCAGATTGTAGATATTTTCTTACACTCATTTTGCAGATACTTCTTCAATCATTATCGCCTTCATCCAAGATTATCCAAGTTCCAGGAATATTCTTTTAGTACCGATATCATTGTTACCACCACTCTCCGATTTTCGAGAGCAAGAAGTACAAAATTGGCAGTCCTTTAGTTTTCTTTCACAAAGTGTCTCCCCGAATGGCGTGAGAGGACGAGGTCACCCTGGCGCACGTTGTACAAGCTCCACGGTAACCTATTGCATGGGTAGGCCATACCTAGACGAGGATATGGGTAAGGGTACGCCTCTAAATTCCCGCGACCATCAAAATGAGCCTGATTTGATTTTTGGGCTGACTGAGATATAGTCAAGTTCGTAAATTTTTGCGAACCTTTGAGCATATCTTAGCCATTTAAATTTCTGGGTTCTTTGTCACGTCCTCTCGCTCATTTTGACGGGCGATCCCGTAAGTTGTCAGCGTGAAGGCTCTCAGGCGCATTCAGTGAAAATGTAATCGCTTCTTGTTGTTTGCAAAGTAGCGCGCCATACATTGGTAGAGGCTGTTGGTCAATGCCGCTCTTCCTCTTACAAGACCGTAAAGTGTTGGGGAAAATAAAGGAACTGGGAATGGAACTTGCCGAGAATGTTAAAAAGTGCAGGTCTCAAATTGGTCTCAAAGGACCACTGGAAGTAATGTGCAAGTCCTGCATGCAAAATTTAAGGACGTTGTATCCTATGTACGGGGCTATGCACGAACAATCACACTGAGGCTGGATAAACTGATTGAGAATACCAGCAAGCATCTGTTTTTCAGCCAGGTCCACGGCAGCATTGTTAAGGACATCACGGAGGGCCTTCTCCTTATGCTTGATGAGGAGCTGCAGGGTCTGGAGAAAAAAAGACACACTAAGGCAAGGGATAGGACTGCCGCAAGGAGTCGGCTGGAGACCGAGACCATGAGTAAGGCCTGGTGCAGGTCCAGGAGAGAGCAACAGCCAAGGGATTTTCTTTATTCTCTGAGAAAGCCTGGATCAAACCTGCCTGTGTATGAAAAGCGCTCCGATAAGATGGCGGAAATAGCGAGGACTTACCATGAAGGCCTACAGGACGCAGGAGAGGTACTGGACCCGCAGATGAGAAATGAAGAAATGGATGACGTCCTTGGGTGTATTCAAACAACCATCCCGATAGTTGAAAAGGTGAAACTGGCTTATATAATTGACCAGGAAGAAGTTCGTCAAGCTATAAAAGACCTACCCGATGGTAAGGCTGCCGGCACGGATGGTCTTCCTCATGAGTTCTGGAAGAAGCTGGTTGAACAGCATAATGATGTGTGCAACTCTCCTTTATTGACGAATACCTGCACTGCAAGCCGCGTGAACATTCTACGCCATCCGAGTCTGGAGTGCATGACCTTCCGCATCGTATTCAATGAATGGACATCATTAGGTTCATACCACTTCATCACCCAGCTTTCTTCCCGCTCCCATCACCCTCAACAAACCAACGTCACAAACAAACCCCTCGCTTCCACCCCCACACATCTTCACGCCACTGATCGGGACGGATTTCTCTATCTCTCAAGCTCAAGGAACTTAGGCTACAGTTCAGGGGTTTTGAGGTACAAATTGCTTTGGAGGCGTCGCTGAAGAGCGGCGGGGTTTAGGAGTTGGATAGATAAGAAGGGGGGGCAAATCGGCAAAGTTTGACGGATACTTTCACTGGCACCTGCACTGGTAGCAACACCGCGTCGTGTCTATTTAGTGAATGCCGTGGATATAGAATTCTTCAAAGCGTGCCGTGGATTTGTGTGATCGCGGGGGCACGACTGTGCAGAGAACATTTGCGGCGGTGCTTCTGACTTAGGGAGAGACCTGTGAGGCATGTGTTGATCACAGACTGGTCGTGCATTCGATGACATCGACCTTCATCGTGTACCGCTAACGTCTCGTCCATCCAAACAGGTGGCAGGCAGGGCCAGCGGCCCCCATCACGATCTCTGTCGATATCGTTGAAGCTCAAATGACTGAACGAGCCTCTGAAGCAATAATCCAGCAACGCCGTCATCCCCACTGCATGTGGAGACGGCGACGGATGAGATACTGGATGTAGTTCGGCGGGGAGTAGAGAGGCCCCTTGAGGATGGCCTTGGATAGGTGAACTAGCGCGATTATATAGATCCTGCGGGTAGAATACGAGATGAGCTATGAAACAATGCAGAGAATGGGAGACAAACCGAACGCTGTCTCCGAGTAGTGGTAGTGATTCGACCCACAGCATACCCACTGGGAAGAACTAAGGAAACCGTCGATTCCTCCTCCTGCCTTGCGAAATAAAAGGTAGCGTTTACAATCCGGCAATGGTACATGGGGAACAGAAAACACGGACCAGTCCTCGACACCCTCACATCACACTGAGTTTTCCCCTGCGGTATTGTAGGTGATTGGAAACCCCTTGAGCCTCGTCTTGCATTTCAGCGTGAAAGTGATACGATATGAAAGTACCGACACGCCCTGAGAAGTGCGAATGAAGTCCAACCTAGCGCGGCTGGAAGGGAAAAGCGACTCTGTGATGGTCTTGGAAGTTGGTTGGGTGAAGCCTCCGACAGCGCATGAGCCATTGAGGATTCAAATTCCGTGGTTAATATGGTGGAAATTCGCGAGAGCGGGCCAAAAGATTGATGGCTCAGCATCATGAGTGTTTGGAACAGGTTTGCCATCATGATCAACGTCGACCACGACATCGACAAGCAATCTGCCACCGACACACACTTCTTCTTCAATTCCGAAAGCCTCGGACCACCTCTTGAATTCGCGTTGCTGAGAGGTTCTCTCCACAGAAATTGACGCCAATGAGCTTTTGCAAAGTTCAAGGCTCCATCGCCATTGGTCAGTTTTCTCTATTTTACCTGATTGTCCTCATTTTACTTAATGTCCCTTCTAGTATAGCCTTTCATTCCGATATTCGTTACGAAGTACGCGCAAGCAGAAGTTGGTCAGTTTCTGAGCTGTTTTTGTACTTTCAATCATGACGCTGCAGGTCCTCGATACAGATATAGGCTACACGAACCCGAAGGCCTCCACCTGCTCTCGTTGCCGTCAAACCAATGCTTGGGCTTCACGCCAATCCATCGCCTTTCCAAGCTGCCCCCATCTTCCTTTGAGTCAATCGGGAATTTCAGCTTGACTTCCCACCCGCAAGGAATCTTCGCCTTCGAACGCTAGGAACTACCCTCGGGTGAATACTTAGTTCCTATTGTGCATTTGAGTCTGATTAGACGACAGGGCTGGGTATATCGTTGGAAAGACCTTTCAGTAAACTAAGTCGTCTCGCAAGACCTTGAGTTCGTTGCGGCTGACGTACTTTTTGTTTCAGTTAGCCATCCCGGTGGATCCCGCCAGGATCACTCGAGCATACGACTCGGATCATAGCTTTATATCACAGACGCGAACATCCATCTCCATCTTCATCTCACCACCTCTTGACTATCAATCACAGCACACCAACGCTCCGCCCATATACGTCAATCAACGGCGCGGTCTCGTTTGTGCAAACACATTCCGACGTCGCCAGTCGGCACAAGGGAAGCAGCCAGAGCCCATCGCACTGTGCACACAACATCCACGTCCTTGACATCTAGGCCCCCACAGCACAATCTGCTGGGACTTGGAGTGTTTGTCCTTCCTCGAGCCATGATCCCGCACGTTTCCTCGACTTAGCTCTTATGGTCGCTGTTGAACTCCCCAATAGAGTTTCGGAGGTCAGTGGATGTGAGGAAAGTCACCCAATTATATCCAGTACTCAAATGCAGTGCTAAGCCAGCGTCGTTGAAAGACGGCTCAGACTTGAAGGTTGAGGGTATGCTCAATGTTTATTATTCAAGTTAATACTACCTGAGAGTATTCGATGCTGTGCCCGTACTGAAGGGGTATATATTGCGTGAAATACAACAATAAGTGCTCACAGTAACGAGACAGGGTTCAAGTACCAAAATGCGAAAACGATTGAGTGTCCGGGAAGATAGAGACGAGATTTCGGGAGCAACGACGCATGTGGAGTGAATTGGAAAGCGGACGAGATGCGTATGCGTATAACGGTAGTAACAAGACTCGACAAAAAAACATAGCTACCACCGCACCAGGCCCAATCCGAACATATCCTTACATTTGTGACATTTCGATCTGATCGACTTCCTGAGAGACAAAGGGATCAGTGTCATTTGCCTCGTCGACTTCATCGTCGAGAAATCCGACGTCGATGAGTTGATCGCAAATAAATGAAAGCAAGCCCCGTTCACTAGCAGGTTGTTGAATCTGCTCCCTAATTTTCGGATATTCCTCGTGGCAGGCCTTCCCTATTTTCTTCTGCTGCGTAGAGTGAGCTAATCCGAGAAATGAAATTGGTTTTATTCCTAAAGAGAGTCTCAGAAAACAAAGGAAAAAAAGGAGAGGAATCCGGAAAAGCTACCAAATAGAATTCGGATGACGGTACTTCCAAATATCGCCGCAAAAACACCCGTTAGGAAGGTCCATAAACCTCCAACTTGGGAAAATCCTTGTAGAACGGACCTGCTTCTATACTCCTGTAACACCTTTGATTCAGAGAGATCGGATTGTATTTTCACACGGAAGGAGGAGACATCGCGACCCTGCTGAATGAGAGGACTTTCTGATGCCAAAGGATCAGGATATACACTGAGCATCCGTGACACCGCAATAGTTTCGTAAGACTGGGAAAGAAGAACTGTGGTCAATAATAAACAGAGATTCAATGCCAGCATGATACTCACATCAAATAGACTTCCAAAGGCAGACAGGTGAGGTCTTTTTAACAGCTGACGGAAGTCCCAGGTCATGACTCCAAACAAGTTAACCCCTGGAATTATTGTAGTGCCAACTGTTCTTTCAAACACAGTACGAGTATCATTGGTGAGACCAATGATGATCTGCACAGAGTCAGTGGATAAGTCACCCATTGTGCTGACTTGAAGGCCCATCCCTGTAAAGTTTAAAGTTATGAGAAGCTCTGGTTTATAGTCTGGTTTCAATGTGTACATAAAAAGATAAAAGTCTCTGTTATTAGAAAAAAAATATAAACCTGCCTGCTAGGAAGTAGTAGGTAATACCACAGTTGAATTTGTTGACTTGAAATTGTCCTGCCGCGAAAGTCACAATATGGGGTGAGAGGTATGTTGCCTGTGGATCATATGGGCATGAAAAATTGCCTCCAAAGAGTGCAACAACACAATAAGTAATACTGCAAGATGTGTGGCTGCATCAAACTGACCCCCAATTGCAAAGAATTGTGTTACATTGACTATGCTTGAAATGTCTTCTAGATCAGATCTTCCAGGATAGTGTGGAGTGACCTAATTAATCAATATCTCCGTCAGATATGTCTGAGAGACAATAAAACAAAGTGATACATGCAAGGATCACATTCAATGTTATTGTCTCACTAATCAAAATCCAAGGTGGCTCAAGGGAACGGAGATCTTTTGTTGGTGTAATGCCAGTTTCTTGAATGGGACCTAGAAAAGCATTGATGACCAAGGAGGAGAGAAGTGTTAAAATCAAGATTGTTGCAAATAATCCTCTTGATAACCGAATTATATTGGTTTCTCCACTATAAATTTGTTAGACTAATTTTTTCAACTATTCTTTAGACAGCACTAACCTGAAATGTCTCCTCCATGCTGCATGGCCAAACAAGACTTTGTGAGGTTTAGAAACTTTTTGTCCCGAGAAGTTTGAGGTTGTTGAGCTCCAAACATGTTGAGTGATGTAGAGAGCCACACATCCCACCCAAATCAGCACCTCAAGCACCAGACTGATGAATATGACCCAGGCTAAAATCTTATAGGTGATCAATGATGTGGATGCCCATGAATCAGTTGACCCCAGTTCTGTCATATGAGGTGCAATATCTATAGCAATATTCAAGTAAGTCCAGGTATAAAATGTTGAAACATACTTGTGATTTCAAAAAAGAGGGCAGGAAGATCAGCAGAGCCATATTCAAACTCCAAATTAAAACAGCTAAAAATTATTGTATTAGTACAATAGAACAACCTGATAATTACATTGACAACCATACCTGACCAGATGATGCAATATAATAAACACAAGCATTGAAAACCAAAAGAAATCTCGTATAGCTAAGCTTTGCCATACAGAAGGAAGCAGTCCCATGCATGGAAAAGATGAAAGGAGGACAAGTTGTAGAAGAATCCTTCTTCCAGAAACCACAAATTTCATTTGACTGGATGACACATAATATTGGGTTGACATATTTTGCACAGTGGTTCCACTAGAACAATAATGTAAGGATTCTTCTAATATCTTTAGAGGGTCACTCACTTTAAAAATCTGATAGATGTAGATCTACCAAACATGATTTGGTAGGGTTTAAGACTGTCCTCTGCAATGAGAGTTTGGTGATGCAATAAAACATGGTGTTGAGAGAGATAAAGAATCAAAGATCCCATCCGAAGTAGTGCTTCAAGGAAGAGAAAGGTTGCAAGAGCACAGTAAACAACTAAACAATTTTTGAATGATAGTAGGTCTTGAGGCACAGATTTGGTGAAGAATTGAATATAATATCCGATACCTAATATGATGAGTCAAGGGAGGGTTACTGCTCATTGGTAGTGAGGTGACTACATACCTGCTAGTTCAAGCAGCAGAAGTGGGAGGTCAACAAGTCCATAAAATGGGTCCAGGTTGAATGTCCTCCAAAGAAAATGAGGATAGCAGACTAAATAGATTTGAAACTTACAAGAGAAGGTGGTGAACTAAAATAAAACTAAACATGCCCAGTGCAAACCAATGCTGCCACTGATTCAATAAGACCATGTACTCCCAAAAAAGTGGGCCAGAGAAGAGGAGTAACAATGACGCTATGCATAATGGAACCACAAATCGCAGAAGGTAAATTCTGGCAGAGAGCAATAGGGGCATCTTTGTGGGCATTGCAAGTTGCAACAGACGTTGGAGACTTGAAGATTGTCACCTTATCAGGAGAGGAGCCTGTGAAACAGCAAAGAATGAGGTGCGCTAGAATAGTCATTTTGACGGTGATTATCAAGGGTGCCCATGAGATCCAACTATGTAGGCATTTTCCCATGAGAGTGGGAAGTATCGTCATGACGAGTATTGACGGAATTCCTGATTGCCTTCAACGAATAGCCTTAGGGCCTGTTCGGCAACAGTTCCAGTTCGTAGTTTCTAGCAACTTCCTGTATGAGCAACTTCTGGCAAAAAAATCAGTTCGCCGGCCCCCGGACTCCGTGAACTCATCCAACCCTTAGTAAGTACGTCCCAGTTTATGGAAAGGATAACGGAATAATCACACCCTGAAAGGCCCCAAAAATGGGAATTCCGCCAACTTCTGTTACTCATGTCAAAAAATAGCGCTCATCGGCCTAAGCTCGGACTCAAGGCACTGTGAGGTAAATATTCCTCGCAAAGGGAAAGTAGTGCCTTCGCGCTTATCCTTGTAATATCAGATTACCTTGCGTAAGCTTGAGGGTGCTCACGCGTCCGACGTCCAATTCCGAATAACCAACCGGTTATCGAGACGGCGTCGTGGTCCGACTTGTGGAAAAGACAGCTATCGTTGATTAGGTAATGCCATACAACTCCCTTACACTATACGTTGACCAGCTCATCGGTCTTCTTTTACTAAAACAACCCACCCAGAGACCCAGTTTTCTAAGAGAACGATGGCGGAAACATCTTTTGCTCACGCGTCGTGGCAGGGGTGTCGGAAGAAGACGGTTGACAAGACTGTCATATTGAACGTTTGGTCTATTGGTGAACTTGTCTCGAAAGTTCTTGAACTTATTGTGGCTGACATAGTTTTCGTTCCAGACCACCCTGAATTTGCGGCGCTGCAGTTGCAAGGACCCGATTTTACATTATTACTAGGTGGATGAGGTGCACGAATGAGAGGGCCACTGAGGTTTGTCAGGTACGTTCACGACGCATTTGACTTGACTACGTGGAACTTATGCAGTGCCATTTTAATAAATTATACGTTTAGCTGGATATTTTTCACCCACGAAATCCGCCAGCGACGTCGGACGGACACTGGCAAGGAGTGGTGCTGAGTTGGTATCTGCGAGACGGGTGAGCTTGTTGAGATGGGGACCCGAAGCGAGTGAAGTTAACAAATCTGTTAAGCAGGGGTTCAACGTTCAACGTTGAACATCTAGATGGATAGCTCGGGGACACGCCCGTCTATCAAACGATTATCAACAACTTAAGAACATGAACATCAATCCCCACCGCCGTCGCACTGTATCCTAACTCTATCGGCTGGTCAATTGATAACTGGCCCTGACCTCTCCCGCCCATTCAACATGGACCAACGCCGGCCTACGGAGATCTGAAACAACCCTGGAGTCGGGATGGAGGGGTTCGAGGGTACCTTTATCATTTGCGCGGTCACATTCCTATCGCACGCAACTTCCCACTTCATCTCACTTAAGTCGTTGCAGCAGAATAGCAGGGAGTGTCTCTTCTTCATCGAATCTATGATCTGGCATGTGTCAAGCTCAGCGTAAGTCGTTTCCTCCACTAAAGCTTTTATGGCCGGTATTAATCCAAAAGTCGGTTACAGGTCCATCTTCAGATTCAAGTTATATATTTTATCCCTCAGCTCATACGGAAGGTTGCATCCCATACGGTCGTCATGCTCACGATGACCGAGGAAAGTCACGCTTTCTCTGCGTTCCTATACCTTGTATCGTTTGGACCACGTTTCACATTGGCCCGTGCGAACCTCACAGCTCCTGATGTTCTTGAGCGGCGCGGGTCACGAAGTCTGAAAGGCAATGTCGAGCACCTTTATACAACTGATCCACTTATGGTACTCACCCCATGTATCGCCTAGTTGCCGCCTGCTTTTGGAATTTCTCGTATAACACGTGCCACGCCCGCATTAGACCTGCATCTAACGATCTGCCATCGGTGTGAATCGCACAGACACGAGGGGAACGTTGGCGCTCAACCGTCCGAGACTCTTCACGGTCTCGGATCTAGGTTGGACAAGTACCCCCACCACATCGATGAGTGGCGACAGCAGTTACACCGGGGTATGAGTTTCTGCTTGACTGGACGGCTTGTCGTGCTAACCCTAGACTGGATTGCAGTTCTATGACTCCCCTGGAGAGAGCCCATCTTATGCGTCGCTCTTGGCGCACACCCTCTTCAGTCGCCAGAGCATCCCTGGTATGTCGTTCTACCTAACCAAACTTGTCTTTATCTTATTAACCGTCCTTCTGTGAACCAGCTTGTCTCAGCACATGTCTCGCTAACGCTGACCTGGGCGGCTGTGTAGCAACCGACAACGCCTGCCTCTGCAAAAGCCAGGTCTTCGTCACCGGCGTTGCAACATGCGTCTATCAGGCCTGCACTGGCGCCGACCTTACCGCAGCTTTTAATGATGCTGAGCAGCTCTGCCTCGCCGTTGTATGTCCCACCCTTCCAGCTATACCACCCCACTTTCCTCACTTTTATTCTTGTAGGGGGTAACATTGAGCGCCGTTCCGCCTGGATCCACAACAACAACAGGTGCATCATCCCCAGCAACAACGTCTGGGAGATCCAGCTCAACAAGTTCCAATGGCGCCAACAGAAAGTCGACGGTCATGGTTGGGCCCATCGTCGGAGGCGTTGTAGGTTTTTTAGCGCTGGTGTTTTTCGTTGTGGGCTTGATATGGTTTTGGAAATCCCGCCGGAAGAGAGTCCGATGGTCTACATCGCCACCAAGTGCCGAGCATTCACCGATCCTCCCCTCCTCCATTGTAGAACCCTTCCGGATCCCCTCTGCAGCGCCACAGAATTCTGGACAGCTGCAAAGTAGCAACAAACCCATTTCGTCTGGTGAGCTGCCGGCGTCTCCGTCATTGAAGCAAGTGGAGGCAACTCGGGGCTTGAGCCCAACCACCACGCAGACGCCCTCGCCGATCCAGCAGTCGTCGTCGTCGGCTAGCACACCTATCGGTGGGTTGTATAGCGATGCGATGGTTGGAAGCGGATCCAGGATGGTGTTGCACCAGGATAGCGGGATTCGGTTGCCCAGACAGGCGGGGGAGGATGGGGTGGTGGTGGAGATGCCGCCGTTGTATACGCCCAGCTGAGGATGTCAAAAGGTAGAATCTGGGCATGCCGGCAGGGGCTCAAGGTTAATAGTGTTGAAATTTTGCTTGCCGAGAAAGAGGTGCTTGTAGCTTGGCATCGGCGGACGCCGGTGATCGAGTCGTGCGCATTCAGGGTTTTATACAGGCTCCTAAAAACAGCCACTCATATCGCTCGATGAGCCTCTACATACTATTAGCGGTATGACTAATCTTATGATTATATAATGTGATGGGAAAGAACAAATAAACAAAGGTAAGGGCTCGAGCTCGCGATAGAGAGGCTGCCGGAAAAGTCAGTCGGGGAGCTCGGAGATCAGTGATTAACCCTAACATTGGGTCCCAAATCTGACGGACCCTGGCGCGTCACATTTCGGTCACCAACACCATTTTTGGAAGTTTGGAAAATGATGAGCGCATCATCGACGCCTTCTTCAAGTAGTATCCCTAATCCAAGTATGGCTAGTACACCTCGAGAATGGGATGGTCTTCAAAAATGTTTGTCGATAGGAGTCTGTGGAGGAATTGGTGGGCAGTTATCTCTGAATCCTCAAAGACATTCAAGATAGATTTCACTTTGTTGAGGTATTGTAGTTTTGACATTGCCATTGGGTAGTTAGATATATTTTTGTAACAATGAAAGACTGTGTATAGGTTGTATTTATATAGTTTTCTGAACTGACATGACATCTACATGTTCTGTAGCCTCTCCTACTGACAGACATAGTATTTACCACTGTTGGGTTTGAGCCCCAAGTCCAAACTGGCCGACTGTCACACAGGCCCAGAAAGGCTTGGGGTTGGGACCCAATGTTAGGGTTAATCACTGATCTCCAAGCTCCCTGACTGACTTTTCCGGCAGCCTCTCTATCGCGAGCTCGAGCCCTTACCTTTGTTTATTTGTTCTTTCCCATCACATTATATAATCATAAGATTAGTCATACCGCTAATAGTATGTAGAGGCTCATCGAGCAATATGAGTGGCTGCTTTTAGGAGCCTGGGTTTTATATATTTAAATTTGAAATCAAGGAACTTTGGTAGCCTTGTATATATATGTTGTCGCGGTTCATAACTGTCACCTTGCTTGTCGAGGTCTATTTGCACGGTCAGAATGAAGTGTAGTAGATCGGTCTAGACTGTACAGCATGTTGTATGGTTGGGTTAGCCATCAAACGGTACCTGCCCAAGGTCATATATCGATTATATTGGTGCCGA
>KN838851.1:11560-31382 GCA_000827195.1 Laccaria amethystina LaAM-08-1
GTAGAATCCGCAATTCCTTGTGAGTCCAGTAGGAATTTACTAGGACTCCAGTAGGACTCCAATACAAAATTTGTATGGTGATCAGCCAATATGAAATTTGTCAGAGTCCTAGTCCAGTCCTACTGGATTCCCGGATTCCTACCGGAGTCCGGTAGGAATAGGTGGGGGAGTGTAAAGAGCTCGAGGCTTCAGCCAACATTGATTCCATGGATTCCACATGGAATTCCTGATGGATTCCATGGATTCCACATGGATTCCATATGGATTAACCCGGGCAAGGTAAAGACCTCGAGGTGTGGGGGTCTCTTTGACTTCTTCATCGCCAAAAATATTGTCCATCGCCATCTGTGCAAAGTGATATGCAATATTAATGTTGGGTCCTATACAAAAAATTATTAAAAACAATGCACAGTGTCAGCCCCAGAGGCGGCATCGCACCCACCCATCGTATAGTCGATATCCATGGATCCTGAGATGAACTCGACCTCGTCGTCCTCTTTTTCCTCGATGATGGCCTCCGACTTAACAATTTTGCGGGGACGCTGTTTTATAATGTAGCCACGCTGCGTTAATAAAATGAGACATGATGAGCGAGTATTAAAATAAACGTGGCTTGGCTTTGGCTTCAGCCATTACCTCTGCAATATTGGCGAGAGCTTTGTCTTGAGGGGTGATGGGTGCGGGAACTGTGAGCACGGCGTTGCGAGCAACTTGGATGTCACGGCAGAAATTAGTGACTGCTTGATAACCGGCAGGTGTTGCTATCGAAGGAGGGAGGGTAAAAACTTTTCTGGGGCATTAAATTCTTACCTTGCTTGGTTTTAAATAATGACTCTCAATTGTTGTGAATGCCTCCTAACCGGTGGCCATGCAATTAAATTGAAAAGAGTTCAAAATCTTCGAGGGTGTGCATTCCATCTCGATCGCGTGTCTAAATTTAGTATTGATCATCTGAGCCCTTAATTTTGAATATCACAAGCTCTATCAGTCGAGCTCGTGATCGGTTTCACACAGTTATGAGTCATGTGCTTTATGGCGTAGACTTTGTCATTGTGACTAAGGACAGTCAATATTTAAGTAGGGGGGAGGGATCAAGGCTACCTTGATTACAAAAATGTGATTTAAGGATTTGAATTCATAGAAACATTTAAAATTTAAAGAAGCCCTAAGAAAGGTTTGAAACAAGTAAAAATAAAGTAAAAATGTGAATAAAGGCAGATTTTTACGAAGTTCAGACCTTAGAAAAGTGCAAACCTTTCGCTTAGGGCATCTTTCATAGAAGGATAACAAAAAATAAGATTCTACTACTCCATAGTAAAATCTAAGTCCAAGAGATTCGAGAAAAGTAATAGAAAAGGTAATAAAAGTCCAAAAATGCGTAAATAGAAATTCATAGACACCACTATTCGTCATAATCGCCAGCCAGTTGGTCCAGAACCTGATCTTCATCCTCCTCAGAATCAGTGGAAGGTTGAACGTCAGGGGAATGGAAGGTAATAGGCGGAATGAGCATACGAGGTGGAGTGGGAGAGCTCTCAGGCAAGAAGAGTAGAGACGGCCCAGCGACAGGAGAGGACTCAATGGGAGCTACACGCGATGCGAGTTCCTCTAGATCGACGCGGCTGAATCCTTCTGGTGTCGATGCGCTCTGAGGACCTGCGAAGTCTTGCATAAAGTTGAACCAGGCCGCAAATTCTTCCTGGGAGGCGAAGACATTTCCAATAAGTGTGTCAGACTCAGCGGTTAAGCACAAATCAACAAGAATATTAGAAAGGTCTTGAAGACTTGCGTCGTGACGATGACAAATGGATTCCAGGAGCGCTGAGAGCGTACAGATGTGAAGCGCATCTTCAGAAATCGATTCCATCAATGTAAAAAGTCAATAAAAAAACTTAAAAATATAAAGTGAGGAAAGAACTTTGGCAACCCTCTGCCGGATAATGTCCCTCATGACGCCTCAACACGCACCAGGGAGGTAGTACTCAGAAGAGCATGGCCCGCAAGGAGTACCCCATCCGCAGAATGTGCAGTTTTTGACTGCTTCGTCCTTGCGCACGGAGCACTGGAGACATGGTTCTGGCATCTATATAAACAATGTCAGTACCTTCGAAAAATATTGAAGAAATAAAATCAGACTTACATGTGGCTGAAGAGTTTTGAGCATCGTAGGAATTCATCGATGCCGAAGCGTTCGATGACACACTCTGTAAAACGAGTCAGAAATTATTCTACTAGGCAAAAGAGATAATGAAATAATTACTGAAATGTTTCTTGTCAAAGACAACGGGATGCTTAAAAACCACAGGCGCTGGAGCACAAATTTAAGTCAATAACGATTGTAAAAAAAAGAGCTTTGAGAAAAAGTTGAAACTCACTACCTTTTGGCGGACACCCACGACATTTGGGCTGGACAGAAGTCTCTTTCTGACCATCTGTTGTCGTTTTGGATGGCGGTCGACTGGTGGCCCCAAGCGATAAGGAAGGAGGGTCTGCCTGGCCCTTTCCTTTATCAGCATGCGAAGGCCCGGCAGTAAGCAAGTTGTGTTGATGATCCTTTGAAGGACGAATGAGCGGCTCATCGTCTGAATCAAGTACTATAGTCCGACGTTTGCCGCCCTAGAAATTAAAAGGAAAGAAATTAGTGACAAAAAGAAAAGCCAAGAATAATACTAACCAAGATATTCTTTGTTAGCTTTCTGGGAGGAATTTCTACCCAGAAGTAGACGTTGGATTCGCAAGGACGTTTGGGACGACAGGCAGAGCCATCATCCATCATAGTCGACAGACTGTCCTGAATATTAGAGTCCGGCACACCAATGGAATGGGTCGACTCATTTAAGACAGTGGCACCTTGAGCAACAGAGGCTGACGGAGGCAGTGGTGACGTATCAGAGTCTTCGGAGACCATGGGTGAAGGCACAGGATCGGTCGTAAAGCGGGAATTGAGCAAATGTGCCTAAAAAAAAACATTTAATTTAATTTAATTTTTAAAAAAAGATTATGAAAGAAAATTATAGAAAAACTTACAGAAAGGTATCGCTCATCACCATCGGCTGGTTTAATTAAGCATGTCTCCCACAAGTCATTCCAGTTGTCCGACTACACCTGTTGAGACGCATTCCAGAGACAGGCAATAAGTCGTGACTTGTGATCATTTAGACCTGGGTCACCACGAGCCTTGACTTCATCAGCCATGGCAAGCTAAAAAGATAGTAATAGAAGTTCAAAATCGAACAAAATAAGAAAAGAAAAGACACATACCAAGTGGTGGCAATCTCCACTTCAGACATAGAGGCGAGGCGATGAGACGAGGGTAGCTCGCACGCCACTTCGAAAACCTGAACAGCAGACTACAACTGACAAATTGGATAGGCATGGTGGTAGGAAGGATGAAAAGAAAGCAAAGGTGAACGAGACCAATGCTTTTCAAAGCGGTCGTGTTTGAATTGGTATCCAAACAACATTCATGGAATGTCAGGATTTTTCCAAAGCAAAACCAAGGAAAAGATCGTTGAGAATCTTTATGAGATTAGAAAGTTTAATGGGCGCTAAAACCCTAGCAAGGTAAAGACGTACCTTGCCTCATGGAAACAATGATTTCATGTGTTCTAAGAATAAGCACAATTACTATAACTAGTAATTGTCTGCTAAGACGAGAGTACATGCCTGACAGGCGGTGACCTTTCAACGACATATCAATAAAAATCCATAACATGAAGGAAAATCGTCCTCACATGGGGATCTTGTAATGACCGAGGATGGTCAGTATTATAGTAAGGGGGATATGATACGGAGTGTAACAATACACTCCTAAAAATGCGAATTTATTAGTCGAACTCGTCACACGCATGACTTGTCACACAAAGGGAGAATTCGGCGAGCACTTGCAATTATGGATCTGTGACGGTCGGAAATAAGCCCATCTGGATGAAAGCCGGCACTTTGAAGATGGCAGCCAAAGACCCAATCATGGTGAGCAATGTCTTCTTGGGCATGTAATGTGTACCAAGCATTTCGTGAACAACCATGCCCATCAATGATGATGCCAATGTTAAGTGGGTATCCATTTTGGTTTCAGGCATATGTGTTGTCATTGATGAGAATATCTCCATAATGTCAGCAAAGCTCACCCTGGAGTGGCGACTGCCACCATATACCTGTGACAACTTGGTTCTCATCAAGCTTAAGATAACGAAGCCAGCTCTTCTCCTCAAGGCTTGCAATAATAGCTGCAAAGTCACCCCCTAGATGATTAACTTCAGCACGAGCCTTGCTATGAGCGTTGTTGGCAATGTTGCCGATCTGGCGTGGTTCCAAAACACTGGGCAACGTAGATTGAGAACTTAGGACTGTCGCAATTTGTCCACGTGTGAAAGTTTGGCTTGAGCTTGTCGCCAATTGGGAAATCACTAGCTTCTCTGCTGTTGTTGGGTTTTGTCAAACAGGTCCACCTTCAGGTATTTCTCGAGTGTGATTATGATCCCAATGGGTAAGGGTTATACGGTAAAGAGAGGAATTTGTGACACAGTTGACATTGACATGAGCAAGGCACTCAGTCTTGATTGTCTTTCCGTGACGATGATCGGCCGGGTCAATTGTAGTTGAATGAACTGGGACAGCATGATAGTAGTGGTTACAGCGAAAGGTGACTTTCTTCCTATCTCTGTGCTTATTGATCTTTCCCTGAGCAATGTGCCAACAGTGTCCAAGTCACGCTTCATGGGCATATATAGCCTCACGAGCATCCTCCCAGCTGTCAAATATGCTACCCTTGCAAACAATTCCAGGGGCTGGCTGCACTAACCACAATGCTGGCTGAGCAGCAGTCAAGTTGGGTTGTCTTTCCGTGGGATGCCCCTTGGTCACTGGACTGCAGAGATCTATCACAGCAGGTTCATGTTTTGGGTTGTGTAGCAATTGAGCAGAAAAAGACATGAGTTTTGTGACTTGAGAGAGGGGTTTGTGATCCTCAGGGCTAGAGGAGAGATCCATGACATCATTTGACTTCGTCTCTAATTTTGTTTTTGGTTTTGAGGAGGATAAGATATTGGAGCCAGATGAGATTGTGATGATAGATTGCTGGCGGCGGCGCTGGCAGCGACCAGAGGACCAATGATGGGTAGGGGGAGCAGGCTCTGGATGATCATTTCTACACTTCTGACCTGGACGGGTTAGTGAAACAAAGTGAGGTGGGACTACTGCAGAGACTGGATTTCTGGGTGGTGGTTCAAGCTTGATTGGTGCAGACAAAACTGTAAAAGCCAGACTTCTGATCAAGGGAACTGCTCGAGAGGGGCCATTGGCCAACATGGTTGGTATAACACGATCAAGCAAAATCTGTGGAGACAATGATGCAGCCAAAGCTAGAGGCAGGTTCACCACTGAAGCCAATGGTTTTCGCAGTTGATGCTGTAGTGCGGTTTCGTGAGAGATAAACACATAGATGGGATGGGTATTCTATGAGAGGTATTAGTAAGTATTCACTATAACAGATGAATTCAATCGGTTTACCAGTGGCAAATACATGTTGAAATCAATATAACCTGACGCAACATTGAAGGGGGCTGTGGCACCGGTCTGACTGAGAGGAATGACACCACTGTGTTGCGTACCACTTCAGGAAAGTTCACTATTTGAGCACTGTTATGACAGCGAATCAGGTTTTGGAGTCCAAGATCTCGGAAGTGGTGTGAGTCCAAACCTTGCCATTGGCAAAGGTTGTTGTCGGCATGACATTCAATAAAGTTCAGCTGCGACACCACAGCTCCCATCTCCACCATGGAAACCTCCCTGTTTTGAAATAGTCCCACTACTGATAGTCTCAACGGGCGGGTGTCCAAAGCCTATGATAACCCAAGAGATAATATCCAGGATATCATCAGCAGGTGGCTGATGCAATGAGTCTCCATGGTCTACAATTGTTGATCCAATCTGGTAAATGTAAGCGGTATAATGATTCTCAAGGACCGATGTAATAGATATACTTCGGACAGCGGTTAATAGCAAACACTGCCGAAGATCAAGTATTTCAGTGGTATACTGTTGTTGTTGGCTTTGATAGTGTCTGCGTGTGTCAGAGAGAAATGATGTTGGAAGGAAAAGGCAGACAGGGATAGTGGGGTCATGAGGGAGAGGAGAAATTGTTGCCTGGTGCTTAAAGTACAAGAGTTCCACTATGGCGTTGAAGACATCTTCATCCATCCACCATTCATCAAGGAGGGTAGCAAGCCTCCACAGCAGCACATCATTTGTTGATAAGCCACAGATAGTGGAAAGGATAGGCATCCTCCAGAGTTCAGCAACAGCCGAAGTGATATCCAGGAAATGACTTGATGACAGATGGAACATAAGGTCATGTGCGCTCTCTACGTGTTTCTCGTGATTACAGATAAGGATTATGAGTCTGATCTGCGGTAGGAGTGTGTTAGGATGCAGTTTCAAGTGGACAACTTCCGATATGGGTGTCATACCTTTGAGAAGTGATAGCAATAACTGTACTCATTTCCGTCCATGCAAAATTCCACCAACACAGACCTCATACCACCCATGTAGGCACCTTCCATTGCCGAAGTTGTGGGCAATAGGTCCCAAATACTAGGGATCACATCAAGCGGCAACACCGAGGAGGCAACCTCACCTTCTGGTTTTTCTGTCAAGAATTTCTGGCTTGTTACAGCACCAGGTGGTGCGACGGTAGGATATTGGAGCTCAGCGGTCTCGCCAAACATAAGTTTGGAGAAGTACTGGGCAGAGAAGCGTAGATGGGACGATGGTGCAGAATAATCATCAAAATTCATATTGGAAGCGAGTGACAATTGGGGAATTTAAAAGTTGCAACAGAATACTGTACAGCTAGACTGATCCTTTATAATTGCACTATGGCAGAACGGCTTTCAAACAAGTCTCTAGGTTCGAAAAATAGGTGCCACTTACACTCTTGAAGCTCCACCGTACAGGGCCGACTCTGTTGGAACCCACAGACCACACAAGCGAGGGGCAGGGCCTTCTGCATTCAGGCTGCACCCATGACTCCAATGTGCACAAGCAATGGCCTGCGTCATCCACAAGGCCACACAAGGCAGTAAGTGGAGAGGACCTGAGTGGTGGTGAGCGTCATGATCGTAGTCAGACCATCATTGTGTACACGTTGGAAGGATGTGTGGGGATGCAACGATGGGGGTGAAGGATGAGGTGATACGAGGCGATATGCTGAGCAGATGGCAGGTGCTCAGCAGCTACTCAACAATCTCTGACATAGGTTTCTAAAAACATAAACAAATAACTTCTGAAAGTGGATGGAGGGGGGGTTTCAAACTGACGAGGAGAGATCCCTGGGTTTCTGCCAGAAAGGGGGTTTCTGATTAGATATTCCCCACCTCTCCGGATTCTTCAATTCCACGTGACGCAGAACACGGATTAAACTATCCAGAAACCCCCCTTTCCACGTGAAACCCCAAGGTTTCTATCCAACCAATTTAGAAACCTGGGTGCCATAAGCAATCACTGATGGCCGATCACAGAAATATTTGAGGTCCGACTTCCCTCGAAGCTCGGCAGGGGCCTTGGCGCTAACAGACGGAGCCATTCCTGCGCCTCAACTAAGTACTGTGCGACTCATCGATCCCATCCACCTGCATTCCATTGCAGCAGTGACGGTGGCCTGAGTCCACTGCGAGGCAACGTGAACACTGACAGACAAAGGGGGGGGGGGTCGTCGAAGCGAGTTGGAAGACGATGACGCCCACACCACCTGCACCCACAAACAACCGCTCGCGAGCGCCATAGCGCCCGCCTCTGCCTTCGCGTCACCTTGACGCACATGTCCTTGACCCCTGGTTTCCAGCCCCTACACCCTACCTTAAACATTCCCTTTTCCATGCAGCTACACAACACACATATATTTATTGTAGTGGAGGCTCACCAGACCCTATTACATCTGAGTGAAGCCTAGCACTTCCTGTGCGTCTTACTACTAGTCTACCCGTTGCACGTAAATCTCGAGAAACCATGAAAAATAAAAAATAAGACGATGGTGTGTCGCTTAAACTTCATTATGTCACTTATGAAAATGAAAGTCCGATTTGTCTGGCACCTCTGGTTTCATCTCCGACGTAGGGTTTCTATAAAGACTTCTTTGGTTGATGGTGGGGGGGTTTCTACCTGATGAAGAGAAATCCCAGGGTTTCTGCCAGAAAGGGGGTTTCCGAGTAGATTGATCCGCAGAACACGGTCACGTCTCTTCATTGGCAAGTACTTGTAATTGCGTCGCGCCGTCGTCGTCCAGTATTGTTCTTGCTTCCTTCTACCTCCTCCCACCCTCGCGCGGTGCCTCCATTTTTCTTGACGTTGCACACAGCCTGTTTTTTACCCAGGTTCTCTTGGTAAGTAATCCCTTTCTGCGGCCTGCCTTAAACTTTTGAGGGCTGAGCTGCAGCCTGTACAACAGGTTCTCCCAAGTTCTCTCAAGACTTATCGTCTTCAGCACCTCGCCTTTTCAAGTTTTTCACTGCGGCCTTGCGCGAAAATGGCCGAACCTCAAACAACGCCATCTATTCACTGTGAACGCCTTGTCCGCTATTTGTTAGCCAAGGTCAACGCGAACGGGAATCAAGGGCAATGGCTATACCCATTTGGAACTGGCTTTCACATCATATCTATACCACGGAAGTTGCTCTCGAGGAGAAGATTGTGATGAGTGGAAGTAATATATACAGCAGAGAATGAAAGAGCGTGGACGCCGTACATAGGGATAATTTGATCGCGGTGGAGCATGTGATCATCGGCATGTGCCGCGTGTAGAAAGTGTGGACATCCGGACAGTGTGGAGGGGCGGACTCTCGAAATACGGAACGTCCTCGGATTTGAGGAAATGGCGTGAGCTTCCGGGGGCCTCTCAGCACTGCTACTTAAGGGGAGGCCATGATTTCAAAACGCTATCTACGTAAGCATTCCATGGAACGTTGAACTCATTCCAAAACGTCACACAGCTGTTTAACGACTCCCCATTCCTCCACCGTTCGCTCAAAGTCTCGCAAATCGTTTCATCGCCAACCGGTCACCCATGTAATTGCCAATAACCTTCTGGTGCTGGAGTGCGAAGTCTACTGCATCCTCGAGCAGTGTTTTCTGATCCTCAAGCTCGATGTCACCCGCCAGTTGTCGCACAGGATCGTCGGCGACATCTCGAGGTGTTCGTTTTGGCGCATTCGGTACGTTGAATTGTCGACAAGGGTTTTTCCTACAAGGTCATTGACATGGATAAAGCAGCGTGTTTGGTTGACTTTTGAAAATTCCGGCAGCAGGTCTTATCCATGAGCGCACCAGAGCTCACTAATCCCGGTAAGTTCACAGTTCCCTGGAAGCTTCGCAGCTCATCACGACTGACACAGTGACATCACAGGCTGATAGATGCCAGTTGGGGCAGCTCCTCACCATCGTCACATCGCCGACCAGCCCCCTTTCCTCCCACCTTCGCTGCCAGTTAACCTGGAACCTGCCTGAGCAAATTAATAGGCATCAATGTAGTGGCTGAGTCCTTTATTAACAGTGGGGTACCTACTTTTTTCGCAATCAAAGGGGTTGCTTACTTCCCTCTCCAACAATTCCATCTGGTAAATATTGTTTCACCGTACAGTGGAATATCATTTCAAGATACATACGAATCATGGAATCAGTGTTGTACAAAATAAACTGTGAGGACGACTTGTTGACACAGTAGCGCCGATCTACGAGCTAGGTCTACTTTCTATCATCAATCCGCGTCGGAATCCCCAAAAGTTCATGCCAGTCCTTAGAAACCCGAACAAAGTGCGCGTGTGTGATTGCGCGGGTCGTAACCCCTGGCTTGCGTGCGTAGTTCATTTCGGCGGCTTCGATGCCGTGACCAGCCATGAGATCAGCAACCAAAGCCAGAGTTCGGTTTTCGATGTCTCTTTCTGTGTTATATCGGTCATAGCTTGTAGTAGGGAAGTGGCGCTGCATAGCAATTGCAAGATGACGATAAGAACGGGCACCAATCTTACAGCCCGTCCCCTCGAACATAAATTCCTGAAGGTTGCGTGATAAGTCCATCGCACTCCATGGTTTTCCCCACGATGCCCAGATGCGCTCCTTGTATGCGTTTACGATGCTTTGTCGATCTTCCTGGGTAGTGGAAACGAATTCAAGGAGGATGGTGAATTCAATTGGTCGGATGAGACGCGTTAAGATGTAGAGGAGTTGGAAGACAGAGTATGGAAGAAGGCGAAAGATGACTTTCTGGTCATCAGTAACAAAGGAGGTTTTGTTGTAGCCAGAACGAAAGCCGCCAGACCCCTCCTGCTCATCGAAAACAAAATTCCTTGGAGAATTCATACTGTTGGTGGGACTGTGAATGCATTCCTCCGACATACGGCCTGGACCAGGTCCTTGAGTGATATGGCACAGTGGCTGAATGACTGACATCGCCTTGTGGATGTTGGATATCCAAGCGATACACTTGTTTTGGTTGAAACAAAGATTGTTGTGAGAATCTCGTGTCATCCCAAGACACTTCTTCCGGAACATCTCGTAGAATATCTCAGCAGATTCTGGATTATCCAATGTATTGTTGCGCGCATCGAAAAGGACCCCGTTCCCTAAAACATCTTCATCGCCACTAGGATCCTTGAGGCTAGAGACCTTGAACTTCTCCTCAATCTCAGAAAGAGTACAAGTCCCTAGTAAGATGGACTTCTCGACGAAGTCCTCGATTTCCTTGATTTTGAGAGAGAGGAACCGGGTGAATTGATCCACATCAACTGTGTGATCGCCAACTTTGACAGTGTTTCCGGTCCACCAAACAAAGTCTGGACGAGGGGTGCTTTTCGCAGCAACGCTTGTGAGGTGAAGGAGATATCTGACCGAGGCAAATGGGGCAAGATTTTGGTCCTGTAAATAATGTTCGCAATATTTCTTGCACCGGCTGCGAATGTTAGTGAAGTAAGCTATTAATGTGCTCCTTGAAATGGGGTTACAGAGAAAACTCACGTTAACCATGCATCTTGATCGCCATCTGACCCGAGTTCTTCCCTCCAACGGTTGAATGTGCATAGTGCATATAAGCGCATCAGAAACTGGATTTTCGATATCGGGGGTGGTATCAGATGGATGTTAGCATACGACCCATCCTCCTTGAGACATATGAGGGCGATGAAAGCAATTACAGGTGAGTTGAAGATGGAGTCTGCGGTCACGTTCCTCGAAGGGAAGTAAATCACATTGAGGAGGATATCCAAATCTTCGTCTAGTGAATCTCCTTCTTCCAGAGAATTAGATAGGCGCTCCAGAACATCCGTCTGCTCCTTATCAAGTTTGAAGAATTGGCCCAAATTTTTCTTCAGCTTTTTTGGCCCACGCCGGTTCATGCGGTGAGCCGTGATGAGCGCCCAAACTAATCTAACCTGGAGAAGACCATACGATGCTATAGCCTTTTGCGTCGTAAGTGGAGCAAATGGGCGGCGTTGCCTTGGTTGTCCACTTAAATGTGATAAGCTCTAAATTTGTGTGCGTAAGAAGAGTTATCGACTCACGGGGTGCAATTGGTAATGCTAGTATAAATAGAATGATGAGTCGGAGCCGTCGTCATCGAATCCACATTGTTGACAAACGTAGGCAGTAAGGCGCTCCTGAGCTCAAGATATTCAGGATCGGTGCGGTCCGGGGTAAAGTTCTCATGCAAAGCCTTGCGATTGAACGGTGAGAGAAACTGGTCGACTCCTGTTCGCACAAAGACCGGTGGGACAGTCCTAATCTCCTTGTCAGGAACGACCTCAATGCCCTCCAGTACAGTCGCTTTTTTCTGCCTGAGTAGCGCTAGAGTAGCAGATCTATCTAGATCTTCATTATCGGCAATAACCTGGTTCTCCGATGTGAGGCTGGTTGGAAGGTTTGAAACTTCAATCAATGTCATCCAGCCTGGAACTTCAGACAACGTCTGGGCAGATGCCCGTGCCGTGTGATTTGCCAGCCGACTTCCCTTATGATCTGTCGCCATGTGGCTTGCCATGCTGGTTTTGTTCGTTCGAATCAGATCGCACTTTGTGCAGCGCCAAACATTGTCGAAGACCCGGAGACCTAGAATCTGAGGACGCTCTAAAACGTTACCTTGAACAAGAATGTCCGGAAGAGGTATTTGAGACCAAGCGGGCGTCGGTGCCGCACCAAAATTAGCATCGATTCCAGCGTCACGAATGGTGAAGCCTGCTGCAAGGAGTGATGCAGAAATGTCATTTTGCAGCGCCTTACTGGTTGGAAGCCTAGAAATTGGCCATGGATGTATGGATTCATAGACCACTTTTGTTGATGTCCATACCCCTAACGAATTTTTGTTGGCTCTCCGGGCATCCAGGTTGGAGAGGTGAGTGTGTATGTAGCTGCTCGGAAGCCCTTCGGCGCAGTGAATACAGATGACGAGCTGGTAGCGGGTATTGAAGGAAAGACCGATGCGTTTCAGATATGGAGTGGTGATAAGCTTTTCGCCCCATTTGGTTTCCGCCAACACCTCCACAAATCCTGGTCCTGCGAGGTCTCGCTGCCACTCGTACTCGTCTCTGCCATACTGCGTGATATGTGTGCCATAATTGAACTGCTGACCAGCTGTAGGTCTGGTGAAAGTAAGCTTTGGGATGGCGCTTTCGGCTTCTATGACCTGCGGTACCAGTGAAATAGCTACTGACTCCGCATCTGCCTTTGCAGAAGCTGGAGGATTTTCCGGGGCACTGGGCTGCCCGCGACCACGGAGACGTCGTTTAGGTTTCTCAGGCATGGGGGGCGCATGAGATCCCGCCAGAGCGATCTTGTTTAACCCGGCGCTCAGAACATCATCGGCCAAAGGAAGTGAGAGGGCTGCAGATTTAGATGGTTTCCATTCTTCTTCATCATCCCCAGCCTGCGTCCAATCTGGTTGACGTATGTTTATCCCCACATCTTCGTCTGAACTGACACTCTCGTCTTCTGGCACGTAATGGGTAATGCGTGCTTGGCTTTTGGCCGTCTGAGGTCGGATGGAACTGAAGTTTCCCAGTTTTGGCGTGGCTAAATGTCAAACGACGGTGCACATCTTTAGTTATTATTGAGAATATTACAGAACAGGAGTGCTTACGTGGGACTTGCACATTGGATGGGCTTACTTTCCGAGTTTTTCCTAAAGGATTCTGACCAGAGTCTGGATTGGTCGGATAGAAATATGTTTAGACGTTCGAGACTAAGTGAATAATACCGGTGAAATACCTGCGTGTGGCGTTCTGGTCATCTCTGCCATTACTTCGCTCTCCTCCGGATTAGGAGGGGTTTCATTCATCTCATCTTCAATAGCTTCTGCAAGTGCCTCCAGTTCTTGCTCTTGAGCATCGTCATTTGATAGGGTAGGATCCTCGATAGATTCTGCAATGGTAATGGGGTCGATATTTGCAGTAAAGTCTGGATGGTCCATTAGTCGATTTGAAAAGTTTAACGTACTGGGAGATACCACTAACCAGCAGATGAACGATCTTGCCGAAATATTGCAAGAAGTTGTTCCTTCTCGTCGTTCGTGAGCTGCTCAGCGTCATCTACTAGTCCAAATTGTGCCCTATAATAACTTGTTAATCCACGAAATCAAACGATCCAACATGAATAAAACACTGACATTGAGAGCTTGGATCCATCCAGTTTCTTGCCGATAAGAGTGATTGCCCAGCCAACGCATAGTGCTGCGGCAGGTTTTAAAATCATTGACAAGCCATTGAAGCTGTTGAACAATTGAGCATCCACAGTTTTCGAATTTAGTAAAACCAACGGCTTACTCCATTACAGGTGTATTAATCGAATTCCTCTCTGCAAGTGATTGATGAAAACAAGATGAAAAGGTCCCAAGACAACTAAAGGGATGTATGTCGTGAAATTAGAGACCTCTGACGAGTCTGGTAAGAATAATCACAGAGTCCGCAGCCTGAGGTTAGTGTGCCTGTGAGAGAAGGATGAGGCACTGGAGAACTGGGTTGTTGGTGTCAACGAGCCCTCCAGGTTTAGTAGCCTTTAAAGGCTTCATCAGGTATGGAGTGCCATAAGCGTAATCACAAATACCCTCTGCCCAACCTGAAGGGCCAGAGCGTGTACGACTACAAACGTGCAGCGCTAAGAAAAGCAGAGTGATAGCAAGAATAACATGGGCGGCGTCCGTGGTCGGACGACGCTCGTTGAGCTCCGAGGAGTCGATCGCAGCGATCTCGCACGAAATATAGGATTTCGGACAAAGATCCAAGAGTGAGGTCTAGGATCGATTTTGCAAGCCTTAAAGGCATTGGTAATAAACCGGGAACCCGTCACCTGGATAAAATGCAGCTACCTCTCCTCGAGTGAGGATGTTACTTCTAATTTTAATAATTTCACGTGAGTAGAACACTGCATCAAGTGGGCCTTTCGTCTGAATCTCTCTTCCTTTCGCCATTGCGTTCGACATGGATCCACCTTGCGTAAATCCGAAATACGTCATTTTGAACGATGTATTCGCCCTGCTTGAGAGATCGGTTGACTGCCAGATCCAAACTGCTGTGATTGATGAGCAGTATGACATGAAGTTCTGCGCGAGTGTCAGGTCATCTGCCACAGCCTCCGTCCCTTCCCCAACCATGCTCACGATGTTCTACTGGATGCAGTAGACTCAAGTTGATGTCTTCAAAGTCCTCACCCAGATATGGTGCCATTGCAGCGCCACGAATGACATCCGGTCCGAAGATTGGATATGACCTTACAGTGGGATCAGTCATATGGTGTAACGCCTTACGGAGCCCGATATATCTCACTTACCAAACCTCCCTTGGTTAGCGGCAACACCGTACCCAAAATCTGTTCTCGAGAAGCAGGTCAGACGGCCGTCAAGGCAAAACGGCAAAACGGCCCGTTCTTTCCGCGCATCCGGATTTGAACGCGTTCACGTGATCAAAGAATCGATGTCCCTATGTAGGACGAGGACCTGTTCATCACCCTAGTGTGGCGATGAGAAGCAGCGTCATGCATATGGTGACTTTGACGATGAGTGTTAGTGCGGACAGGTGGACCAGCGGACCGGCGGATCGGCGGCAGTTCGGACTCTCGAAATACGGAACGTCCCCGAGATCCACCTTTTTCGCAAGCCCCGGCCGCCTGATCTTGAATAGGTGCCCCTTGATCCCGTTCACGCTTGTTCTAGTCTTCAGCTTCCGCGCGACTTCTTTCTGAACGTGCGTAATCTATCAGGACCTTCTGGTATGCCTCTCAGAAGAAGGCGACGTGAATACACAGGGCTGTGGCGTTTCCAAGCATTCCTTTGTCCAATCGCAGATTCTAAAACAATGCCCCATCGCAACGTGCGCAAGAAGATCAGAGTAGCGTAGATATTGATTGCGATCGAATGAGGTGCATTTCCAGTTTTCTTCTAGCACGAATTGGCACCTACGTATATCACCTGCAGGTCAAACCCATCTTTATCGCCATATTCAGAATGGTGTTCAATGACTTCACATCCAAGTATGGTGCCTTCACATCGTCAGCAACTTTCGGTCTGCTTACATTTTTTATCAGATATGGCAACAATCCCAGCAATATGCCTGTTTAATTCCGCCCTCCATCGCGCCAGTGCTTAGAATCGATTGTGTCAGTGCTCGCCTATGTACTGTACTAATTGAATCAATTCGTCGGTCACGTGTCACACTGACAGGGGGTCTGAAATTGACGAAATTCAAAGGGGTCACAGGTCACAGGGGCAAGCGACGAAATGCCCCAGGTCGGTCTGAAAAAGAGCAAAATTGAGGTTCTTTTCCATTAAAAATTGAATTTTTTCCCCTTAAGTCTCTCTAGCAACTTAAGGATCAGTTCTATGAATTGTCTATCCCTTCCCCCGGCTACTCTGACATTTCGACGAAATTTTCTGGCAGTCACACCATCCTCGGTGATGCGACGAAACCAAAATTTCATCGCGGTGGTCATAGGTCACAAGGTGTGACGAATTGATTGAATTAGTACAGTATACTATTTTACTGGAGGGGGCAGTGACAGAATAATATTCGTAGTGGTTGCTTCGTCCCATTGATAACAACAAGGGCCGAGAAGAGGCAGGAGGAAAGGCGAACTACAATGAATCAGAGGAATCAGTGACGGCTAAGCTGGAGAAATTGAGCACGCACCCAGTTGCCTCCCTCAAAGCAATGGCCTGACTTGTGGCTTCCAGCAGACAATCAGTCAACATTTCCCTATCGTGTTTCGCTTCCACCAGTATGAGACGATTTCCAGTGTACATCATAAGATCGTCCAGCGATGCTTCAAGAACCTTAGCTGGGAAAGATTATGAGGTGAAGATGAGTAGGAAATCAATCAAGCAGGTTTTTTTTTTTACTCAACTTTGGGCAGACTAACTAACTACATAATCAGGCACATATCCCGATATGGTAATAATACATCATCTGTGGCTGCAATAGGTCACCTCGCGATGGTTGTTGAGTGGTACCTACCACTTTTATGATAAAACCTGGGCAGTTGCCTACACACTTTTTTCAATCCCCCCAAGTGAAATATGATATGAAAAATGCCTAGGCATTTCATTCTTGCTTGGGGGTTTATTTCATTCCTTGCCCTTCATATTTTTCATTCCCTTGGGGGGTATTTCATTCCTTGCCCTATTCATTTTTCATTCCCCTTGGTGGGCATTTCATTCCTTACCCTGGGGTTTTTTCATTCCTGCCCTCCACATTTTTCATTCCTTGCCCTGGGCTTTTTTCATTTCTCTTGGGGGGGCATTTCATACTTTGCCCTGGAATTTTGTCATTCCTGCCTCCCACATTTTTCATTCCTTGCCTTGGGCTTTTTTCATTCCCCTTGGGGGCATTTCATTCCCTGCCCTGGACTGTTCTCATTCCTGGCCTGCACATTTTTCATTCCTTGCCCTGGAATTTTGTCATTCCTGGCCTCCACATTTTTCATTTCTTGCCCTGGGCTTCTTTGATTCCTGCCCTGCACATTTTTTATTCCTTGCCCTGGAATTTTGTCATTCCTACCCTCCACATTTTTTATTCCTTGCCCTGGAATTTTTTCATTCCTGCCCTGCACATTTTTCATTCCTTGCCCTGGGGTCTTTTCATTCCACTTGGGGGGCATTTCATTCCTTACCCTGGGCATTTTCATTCCTGCCCTACACTTTTTTCATTCCTGCCCTCCACATTTTTCATTCCTTGCCCTTGGTTTTTTTCATTCCCCTTGGGGGGGGTATTTCATTCCTTATCCTGGGTTTTTCTCATTCCCTTGGGGGGGGGGGTATTTATTTCATTGTGCTAAAAATAGCCAGAAAATCGGAAAGAAATAAGAATGGTGTATAGGATGTCAGGTATTGCTTTCAGGGTATATTTAAAAAAGATAATAACATTGGAGATGTCTAAAAAGTGGAATAAACCAAGATATGAATGATGATACATGTCAGGGTCCATTTGGGGGGGTGGTCATATGACTAACTTCCTAAAATGGTCAAAAATGAAAGTTGTAGCCCTGCAACACAGCTTCCAGAATCCGTTTAAATTTTGTTCTAAAGTGCTCCCGTTGTGGAGATATGAGGCAAAAGATTTTTCTCAGCACCGCGTTTTTATATATATATATGTTTTTCTCCATGAAAACAACACCAAATACCATGATTTCAACACATTTGCAAAGCTAAGAGAAGGGGCTACAACTTTTATATCATGGGAAATTCACCCAAAAAGGAAGGGGCATTCCCTAAAAGGGAAATTGACACTGATGGACTACAAAAGATTACTGGTAGACAATAAAAGTCAGATATAGACTACAAAGTTTACTAATAGACTACAAAAGACTACAATAAAACTACATTAAGTTACACATAGACTACAAAAGTCGGACATAGACTACAAATTGTACTGATAGACTTCAAAAGTCTACAAAGTTCACACATAGACTACAAAGTTTAATAATGGACTACAAAAGTCGGACATAAACTACAAAAAAAGTTTGTAGAGTCTGGTTTTTTCCGCTTTTTTCCATTACAAAAGTTAGCAGTGGCTGCTTCAAAAATGTGGAGGTAGGAATGACAAAATTCCAGGGCAAGGAATGAAAAATGTGCAGGCCAGGAATGAGAACAGTCCAGGGCAGGGAATGAAATGCCCCCAAGGGGAATGAAAAAAGCCCAAGGCAAGGAATGAAAAATGTGGAAGGCAGGAATGACAAAATTCCAGGGCAAAGAATGAAATGCCCCCCCAAGAGAAATGAAAAAAGCCCAGGGAAAGGAATGAAAAATGTGGAGGGCAGGAATGAAAAAACCCCAGGGTAAGGAATGAAATGCCCACCAAGGGGAATGAATAATGGACAGGGCAAGGAATGAAATACCCCCCAAGGGAATGAAAAATGCGAAGGGCAAGGAATGAAATACACCCCCAAGCAAGAATGAAATGACTAGGCATTTTTCATATCATATTTCACTTGGGGGGATTGAAAAAAGTGTGCAGGCAACTGCCCAGGTTTTATCATAAAAGTGGCAGGTACTAGTGGGTCATTATCCTTGATCTCCCGCAATAATGTGTACATCGTATCTGAATGACACGAGTTCTTGATCACTGCTTTTAGACCTGCAATCTCATTGTCAAGTCCGTCAACATATTGAGCGGCAACCCAACAACATCTAAGCTGGCTATGAGACCTCAATGCTGCTCATCTGTAGTTTGTGAAAGGTCCCAACTAGTCTAGCATAAGGTGTGAGGGGCTGGCTTGTGACCTTGTGTTGTGGCCAGAAAAAAGACTAGGAATGAGAGGCGAGGCTGCAGTGGGGTAAAAATGCACGAAAGGATCTTATAGGTTAGATTGTTGTCATCTGTTGTTGGCTTAAGGACTTAATACAAGTCAATATTAGTCCTACAGTGATCCTGAGCTTTCGTTGTTGAGACCTCCATTTTTTTTTTCGGACCATCAGCTGCACTAACTAACCAGGTATAGGTCCAGCATTCTATTGCCAGAGCCCCCTTGCGTTCAGATCTCTTCAACATAATGCCCATCATAGATTGGATCACCATTTTTTTGGAAAGCTATATATCTGGGAGGAAAAAAACAGATAATGGGCAAGGGGGTGGCGGAATGTGGAAAATGTACCAACACTCACCTTTTTTTTGTCAGGGAAATGTGGTACCCCCCCCTCTCCCCCCACCTGCCTAATAAGGTATGTTTTCTGTGAACCTATGTTTTTTTCAGTTTTTTCGGCAGTAAGATACGATTAATTTCATTGGTTTGGGACTATATATTATAGCGCAGTTGTTCTGGTAAACTTATGCTCCACAATGGCACCTCTTTGTCATTTCCGTCTCTTCCACCAGGTATATTTTAATGCATACGTATGGCAAATGTATGGCCATCAAATCGCCTTGCTGGTGCCCGGCCCTCGAAAAGTCCCTGATGGCTCAAAGGAATACTAAAGCTGATACAGAAAGCAACAACTTTCCGGCTTCAATTTGTCTAGTAGACAGGGAAACATAGCACCCACTTTGAGTTAGTGCAGTTGAGGAATGGGTAACCCACTAGTGGTAACCACTAGTTATCATAAAACCAAGGCAACTGCCATACAAGATATTTGATATAGGCCACGATCTTTATGAAAGGCATTTCATTCATTTACCTCTGTCTTTCATTGCGATTTTCATTAGATATCCTAGAAAATTTCATTGCAATCTTCATTCAGAATGTCAGGGGATTTCATTGCAATTTTCATTGTGAATGTCAGGGAAATTCATTAAAAATTTCATTAGCTACCTTGGTGATATCATTGCAATTTTCATTAATTGCCAGGCCAGTATCATTG
>KN838851.1:33087-43791 GCA_000827195.1 Laccaria amethystina LaAM-08-1
CAATGATACTGGCCTGGCAATTAATGAAAATTGCAATGATATCACCAAGGTAGCTAATGAAAGTTGCAATGATATTGGCCTGGAAATTAATGAAAATTGTAATGATATCACCAAGGTACCTAATGAAATTTTTAATGAAATTCCCTGACATTCACAATGAAAATTGCAATGAAATTCTCTAGGATATCTAATGAAAATTGCAATGAAATTCCCTGACATCCACAATGAACATCGCAATGAAAGACGGAGGTAAATGAATGAAATGCCTTTCATAAAGATCCTGGCCTATATCAAATATCTTGTCTGGTACTTGCCTTAGTTATATGATAAAAGTGGTAGCCACCAGTCGGTAACCCCAGCCGCATTCGCCAAAACCCTTTTCTGTAGGAGTTATTCAAGACTTGTTTTTGAGCGTCAATTCAATTGCGGGGTGCGGGTTCTCGAATTAAACGAAATCGAGTTTGGACTCAGCATTTGAGATAAAAATTGGTGTTTAAATTGTAATGTTGTTGAATGCGGTGGTGTTGAATGCTCAGTTTTGAGTTTATAATGTGTCTGTACTATGCCCTACCACTACCTCAGCACCCCCTCTCAGTCGGAACATTTGTGATTTTGAACCTTCCACAAAACGTCTTGTCACAAAATTTAAGACAGGGCATCCTGGGTCTAATCCAAGCTAATTCTGCTTTTCTCTGGCAAAAAAAAACAATGAATTGACAAAGTTCTGTTTTTTGGAATGTCACAATCTGTCACATTCAAGTGAAAGCTATTGACCCACCAGGTTTGTCGGTAACACGTGGTTTCGGAAAACGCCATAAACGGACTTGGACGTTCACGCGCGTGTGTCAACGGGCCTATGCATGAGTAGTCTTTTGTACAACGATGGTGGTTCACATTCACATTCTTACATGATCAATGGGGCCTTGTAGCCGTTTCAACTTTTCATCTGGGACGATGGTGTCATTCCCTTGTTCCTCTTTTCACCTTGATGGTTCAAGGTGAATGTTGATCAAATGTTCATTCACCCACGCATTTTAGAAATGTCTTGGTGAAGCTGAGTGCGGTGTAGTATCGGTAAATGACATTCTGGCCTTCAAGCACAAATGAAATGTTGGTGTCCCCCGCAATTGAAAATGAGGATTTCATCTTGCCAGAGTTAGTGGGCTAGCTCTAAATGTCTACATAATGTAGTGTCAAGAAAGAATTGGGGCCGTCACTGTGGGCCTGAGTCCTTGTTAAATATACACACGTGCGCAAGTCTATTTACAGTGTTGAGATATTCATTCTATGGGTGATATACTGTACAACAGCAAGGACACCGAAAACGAATGCGCACCAACTAGGCCTTTCCCGGCAAGTAATCTCAGTGGGGACGAGGCGTGATGGTCGTCCAGGGTTTGTCGAGGAGTGGTGACGTCGCATGTCTTTCATAACTTATATAGCATACTTTCATGTATAGTGGCTTGACCTTTACTACTATTAGTATGGAATACCTTTTAGGGTGAAATTATGAGTCTGGCAGAGCCCAAAATAAGACTACCTGCGTAAGGTAGACTATCTTTAGTCGAGGATGGGGACTTCACTCACGAAATCCCACTGGATACACCACATGTGGCCGAAAACATTCTACACACTCTTGGCATCGGTGTGTCGTGTTTTCGGCCGATGTGCCGCTTTTTTCCTTGTGTGTCGTATCCCTTTTCTGTGTGTGTGTGTCGAGTCTTGTCCCCCCCGTTTATTATTCTATGCTACGTGCTGTGCGATCTGGATCTTACACAGTATGACGCAATCGTGTCAAAAGTTCCCCAGAGTATGGCGGAGAAATAACCTCTCGACGTCATGACTCATTGAATTCAATCCCATTCCCACATGGCGTCAATCTGGGTCTGAAGCAGTCGACGTTTGATTGACGCCATTTGGGAATGACTAACCTACAGAATCATAATTTCACCATCATGCACTTGCGCAAACTCGCGCTGGCTTGCGCAGAAACCGACCTGCGCAAGCACGCAAGCTGCCACGCGAATTTCTATCTGCCCAGTTTACCAGCAATTACAGGCTCTCAACTGCATGAAGCTATGAATTTGATAATCTGATCGCATACCTTCATGGCCTATTTCTTCATCTCCGCACCGTTCAACAGGATGACACTTAGGATATTGATCAATGGATGTGGACCTTCTATTGTGGACATGAAATGCATGCTTATTTTTTTACAATTAACCCGTTAGCTAATATACAGTACGGCGACTATAACTTGTCGTACCATATTTACCAAATGAGCTGACCGCTACAAAGATGGCGTTACTACAGCTAGAAAGCGATAAACATGGATACTTACCCGTCGACAAACTATTCGCCACCAGTCACATAGGAGGCATGTTCAGAAAGAAGCAAAAGTGCTTAGCCGGTAATCTCATCATGCTAATGGATCCCCGACCTGTTTGAGACAATGATCGTCTGAGAATATATGGAACATTTACCTCGGCAAACCGTCAAGACGCAGTGATCTGGCTTTGAAGTCGCGGATTTTATTTTTCATGTGAGAAATCTGATCGGTGCAGCTGAAACGTCGTTGACACGAATCTCTTGAGAAGACCATTCCGCTGCAAACCCTTTAGTGAGCTTTGAAACAGCCAGTTTTGAGGCGTTGTAAAAAACCTAAAGTGGCGAAGGCGTCGGAGCATTAAATGATGACCAGAAAACAAGTGACCAATTTACCTGAGCAAGGGGGACGGCTTCTGCAGATTTATTGAGCTTATAGATGAGGTTATGACAATTGACCCTTTCTGCTTTCGCTCGAGCCATAACCTAGGAAACGGAATTACTATCGACCCGTCATAGAGAGAGGAGAAGACGCACTTGGCCACAACACGAGCGGTGTTAAAGACGCAAAATACGTTGACCCCAAATATCCACTCGAAATCGTTGTTGGTAAGGTCAAGCGCTGGCTTGGGAACGGATACATCAGCGTTCTGTTAGCATACACTGCATGCGCCCAAAATGAGGAGTCGACATAACTCGAAAAAAGCGGAATCGAAGTTGGTTGAGAATGTGAGTATGAGTGAAGAGGTAGCCATCTAGAACAGTCGGAATCGACTGGCAAAGACGAGCGGTGAGGACTTCTTGTCTTTGGTAGGGGGAGATAAAGCCCATGTGATGGTTGTTGCGTTTTGGAAGGGGAAGGCGCGGTGTCCGTTTGGTATCCTTTTTTCGTCAGTTTCTAGAAGGAAAGGCAGTGAAACTTACCTTCCACCTCTAAATCAGCCTTCCCATTCCCCCCCCACAAAAATGTATGCGCCCTCGGCCCAAATAGCCACACCATTCCAACGAGGAGCGCAGTGACCACAGCGAACTTCTTCCATGCGAACCTCTTCATCCCTCCAACTTTACTCGGTCTGATTCCGCCTTCTAGTCAGTCGTAGTTGCTGCTCCGAAGAGATAGGATTGCCATGAGGTATCGTGAACGAGAGGTGAGGTTGTTATGGGTGCTGTTTGAATAATATTGACTGAGCGAATCCGGTGGTTGTGCCTTTGGGATTCAAGTTGATTCAGTTTCTAGTTGAAGTCTTTTCGCTGTCCACCATACGATGAAGTCAGAGCCAAGAAGAGTCTCCGTCCAGTTATGTAATATTTTTATTGATGCGTTGCACTTACTGAGTCCGTCATCAGGAAAGCACACAACTCTTTCAATTCGCGCGCCGTCTCCAGGCATCCATATTGCTATAAATTGGGTCAGTAAACGTTATTTTATCGTCAGAGGGGCTAGCTAATAATCATTGGCGACAGGTATCCCCAAGCTTCGAATGATTTTGGCGACTATTGACGATCTTTCAGTTCTTCCGATACATCTCATTTGTTGGTTTAATTGGGCTCATTCCAACCTTTTCTGATCATGACTTAGACAGAGATATCCATTTACCTCGCAGTTGATACAAGAGAACAAGATTCCAGATTTTGGTGGGTGGCCCGTGTGGCAGTGTCCTGTATCCAATGACATTACTCAGACAATCTTTACCTGGAATTCAATGTCATCATTCACAACTGTGCGTTTCTTTCACTCAGAGTTGTTTTCTATACTGAAACCTTTCAGGCTCTCACCCGAACGATGAGGACGCCCATTTCCGACTTTCAGAAAAGCAGATCTTCACTTCGATATTCACATCCGTGGACCGTGGATCATCTGTTTGGCAAAATCAAGCCGAAGAAACGTAGGCGGCGCAGGGAATGAAGAGACCACTTGGTTGTGCGCCTCCTGATCATCGTCAGAGTCCGAATCGTCATTGTCTCTTGCGTAGTTCAACTCTTCGATTGTCCCGTCCTCGCTGTCTGATTTCGACTGTTGGTGTCGCCGTAGTTCGACGCTTGAGCTCCCACTGCTTCTCGACCACTTATCTTCCTCATCGTCATCACCATTGCCCGCCCTCAACTCATTCGCCAAATCCTGAAGAAGGGACAATCCAATCCCCACCTCCCCATCCGACAAGGCCAGAGATACGCGGTCAGATTCCTCACGCAACATTGAATAGGAGCAATCCGGGAAAGTCGATGACGACAGGGGAGACAACGGTTGATGGGGAGGTTGGCTGGCTGGCGGAGATGAGTGGGGCGAAAGAGATTGATACGCAGGTTTGTTGGCCGGCGGTGATGATGGTGGCGACAGCGGGGATCGCTTGGTGATCCGTAGCGGTGGAATGTTGGCATCAGGTAGATTCAGCGGAACGGGAATTTTCTTGGTAGGGGAGCTAACAGTTAATATTGGAGTTGCAGGGGTGTTTAATGCGGAATCGGAAGCTGTTGACGACGAAGAGAAGCTCATGCCGGAGTTGAGTTGGTTTTCCTCGTCTGTCGTGCTTGAAGCTTGAGGATTGAATGATGGTTTTCGGTCCTGAACTTGATGAGGAATCGGGAATAGTGAGAGAGTTGGAATGGGTTATTCTGGACGCGTCGTCTGTTGGTGGATTTCTACTAATATCAACGGGTGGTCGCCAGGTGCTAGCAGAGAAAGAGTCGGATGGAGAGTGACGTCGAGATGGGGAGTCGGAGGAGATTTTAGTCCCGTCGACAGAACGGGTGATTCCAAGGCAGAAGCCGGTGTAAGTCTCTGACTACGCGCTACCAACCCCAAGTCAGATTTGCTGGCAGTTGAAAGGGGAGAATCGGAAAGTGATTTCAATCCTGGCGTGGGCGATTCGTTGCTAGAGGCAGAGACCGATGCACCTTTGGTCATGATGGGCTTCTTGAGCTTGGACTGGAAATACACGTCATGGCCTTGAAATCGATCAACGACGCCTTCACAATAACCCTACGTGAAGATCTGGTTAAGTTCACCTTTTAACGCAGAGTTTACTGACTAGGTATGCATCTTCCTGGTCCGCAAATTGCAGCAGAACAGTGATTTCATCGTCCTATTGAAGCGCTATGTGACATCTGCACGAAACTGAGCCAGTGACACTCACCATGAGAAACATAAGATCATCGGAACTCTCTGCAACGCAATCAGCCGTCACTATGCACTTCCCTATCCCTCCTTTTGCCGCAAATCGTGTCCACCTCGCCAGCTCTGCTGCTTCCATCCCGTTTTGAAGGTGGTTAGGCGCCCTATGTTTGACTGATTCACTGAGAAACTTATAGACCGTGAAAACGGTAAAAAAGAGTGATTTTAGACGCGAAGAGCAAGGACTCGCGGGGTAGGAGGTCTATCCTGGGTATGTTTCCACGAGATCTGGGTGACCGTGAGGGAAAAGAAATGTCCTACGTCTCCCCCCGTCTCACGTCAACCTTCCTTATATGGTAATTTCGCGACTTAGGGCAATGTGCCATTGCCCTAAGTCAGCTCGAGAGCGGCGCTCTCTTTTCCCACCTTCGAGGACCAAAATCCGGTCTATTCGGACACCGAATAGACCGGATTTTGGTCCTCGAGGGTGGGAAATATGACATCATCTCTCTCGCAATGCAGTCGCAGCGTTTCGACAGAGCTCGCTACGCTAATAAATTCTAATGATAATGTAAAAATTGTACGTGTGGAACGGTCCTTCGCCTCCCCCACTCTCACACACGTGATGTGTTGGTACCTTCCGTATATGGTAGTCTCACGACTTAGGGCAATGTGCCATTGCCCTAAGTCAGCTCGAGAGCGCGCTACCGCGCGCTCTCGAGCCACTAACCCCCCTAAACTTAACTTAACTAACCTACCCTAACCTCCTAATCTAACTGAGAACGCGCTACCGCGCGGGGAGAAAAATATCCCATACCCTAACCATTCTAACCCCCTAACCTAACTGAGAACGCGCTACCGCGCGGCGAGAAAAACAACCCTAACCATTAATTTAACTCTAACACCCTAACCACTTAATCTAATGTATAAGTAGATAGAAGGTACTTGCCCCAAGTGAGGCAAAATAATTACACCGCTGTGGAATCCAACCCACATCATAATGCATATGACCAAGCACAAACAACATCACAAGTACACCATTGTGGCATGTGTGTTTGTTGAACAGTGTGGGCTATCGCTTATACTATTTCCATTTGGGGAAATATTATTTGTCATACCTTCCTTTTAAGGAAAGTAAGAGTGGGGGAGAGCTGGGCCAAATTACGTGTGGCGGGGCATTTTGAGCGCGGCAACGTGCGGACCACTTTCGCGCGGAATTATTTATTTACCAGATCTAACAGCATAGTCAAAGGATAAAAGTCGGCCGTGTGAATTGCCCCTTAACACTTCGCCGTGACATTGAGCTTGGATTCCGGAGAGTCAAAGACGCCTTTGTTCCTTTTCTAAACGTATAAAAAAAATATCTATGTATGATGTATATCCTCAAGTCAAGGACGCTGCGCTCTCGTTCCTCAGTTCAAGTTGGTTTCTTCTTCATGATCCATTCGATTCCATTGTTTTGTTTGGTGGTCGATAGACATCGCTAACCCACTTATATTATTTTATCACTGGAGGGGACAATGAAAGAATAATATAAGTAAGGAATTTTGTGATGAACGATATGATGTCTCGAAAAGGCCAGAACTCAATGTTTTTCAGGGGCTTTAAGAGGACGATGGGGTATCATAGCCATGGAAGACTGAGGAAGGTGCCGGGCTGGAGAGCAAGCGCGGTGCGAGGATGCACTCATTGATCCAAAGCGCGTCGTCATTCGCGAGCAATCCGCAAGAGGATATGCCGTCCTTGCTGCTCCTTCTATCAGCTCGGACACTCGGGCATTCGCAGCAACCACGTCGAGCTATCATCGCGCAAAAGTTTGATAATAACTATTTTAAAGGATTCGATACAGCCTCGTCAATGGCGCCACTTGACGTTTCCACGCTCGCCAGAAAGGGCGCGGACGAATCCTCTATACCCAGTTCTCACGTAGTCATCTTCCCAGTGAGATTCATTTTTCGTTTGATTTATGTAAAATTGTTAATTTTGATACCCGCCAGTTCTTGTTCGCAGCTGACATGGCCTTGGTAGATTCTGCAGACTCCGTTCTGATGTTGTACTCGTACAGCAGATTCCCTGAGCGCTCGTTTTTTTCTTTGAAAACAGAGAGAACACTGCGTCTAGTGTGGCGGGAGAAGAATATTGGCCTGAATGGGAGGACCCAGAGAAAGCGATAATGAGGGAACATAATAAGCAATACAATGCAGAATAACCGTCTGCTGAAAGTGGAGGAAGTGAGAGAAGCTATGGGGGAGGACTTGAAGCAGGCTGAGATAAAAATTGGGGACCCGGAGAAACTGCGAGAAGGCGGGGAGGAGAAACTGCCCATATACGTTGACGAAGGAATGAGCGGAATAGGCAAATGTTATGTCCAGGCTGAGTATAACCCCATGTTGGTGAGTATCCACGTCACGTTCAGGTAAGCACCGTAAATTTATACCTTCGGCTTGAGTTGAATGGAGTAATTTTAGTATCTCACTGATGGTCCTTATGGGTCTCATCGGGGACAACTGCAGCCCGTGTATTGCAGCTGCGGAGGTGGATTGGCAGGTCGGTGGTGTAGGGGATGGGCGAATGTACGTTTTTGTAAAACTTGCTGAGCGAAGTAGCGAGGACTGATTTTCGAGTTCAAGGATGACCAGTCGGGGTTTATAGGCGTGGGGATTCTGGAGGGATTCTTTTTGTCGTTGTTGGGCGGTAGGGAGGTCGGTGGGTCATAAAGAAGCTGAAAGGAAGGGGTTGAAGTATAATTAAAAGAGGGGGGAGACTCATACTAATGGATCGTTCCACCTTCGACGGGACAGAATTCGCAGATGCAAAATGAAAGAATACATATGGAGCATAGACATACAGCGGTTACGGGACCCCCCAAGCAGCATTATGACTAATCACTATCATTGATCCACCACTTCGGTTCGCCTCCACCCAAAATCTTTTTCAAATGGTCCACCTGCGCCTGACTTGGTCGTTTGTGAAATGAACTCCCGATGGTGGAGCAGACTGCGACGATGGGAGGCCCAGCTTCCGGCAAGGGTCCGATTCGTCGGTTTTCTTGGGGAGCAGGTGGGACAGGTGTATTCTCAGGCAGAACTGTTTTCAGCCTGAGTTGATAGATCCCCGTCTGTCTCTGCAGAATGTTGAGCGCATAGTGTAAATTCAGTATACGGGACTCGGTGACATGAATGCCATGGGTGGCTCTGTGTGTTATCGCATAATCAATGAGCCAGTTCTCGGTTGTTCTGAAGCCGTAGAACATGATTCGACCCCTAGCCGGCCAGTTTGGAAGAGCGAGCTCCATAGGTGTCGCCGATGTTACAGCAATCTAGTCAAACAAAGTCAGTGCCAGCGGAATGGAGAGCAGAAAATCCCTGACGTTGAGTCTTTTGAAAGACTTGGTGAGTGAGACAGATATGTTGGGCAAGTTGACAACTTGGAAGGATTGCAAGTGAGAGAACGTATAACGAGCGAAGTATTCTAAATATTCTCACGCTCGGGCCATTAAGCGATTGATAAGTGACCGCTCACTTATCAGGCCTCAGGATTCAAGTCCTTGCTCACTTTATTGACTATGGCTCAACTATTTACGCTGCAATCAAAGTCGCCAAACCAATGGAACCTCCACCTTTCTATTCTTAATGCAGATAACGATACAAGGGAAGCGCCTTGGTACGCTGCTTGGAATCTTGTGTTGCAAGAGCAAATCTTCGCGAACTTTTGTCAGCCACCGTATTTGACGGTCACGTATCCACAATTTCCAGTATCTAGACATATCGACACATATCATCCTGCAGATGATATCATTGATGGTGAAGGAGGAGACAGTGGTGATGAAGATGACGATGGAGAAAGTTACCGGATTACCCTCTCTCCTTCCCAACATCCTCAGACAACACCACCCAGTCGTAACCATCTCTTGCGATCTGGCGCACCGAGCCCGGAGTCCTACAGACATCCTTCCCTCCAATTATTGGACACTCCCCCCGCACCATGGGCTAATAAGCATTCCCCACCTGGGAGGAAATCTACTCGGATTCCTGACTTCGCGCAGCTCTTGTATCAGATTGAAGCAAATTCGGACGGTACTGTGCCACTTCCAATTAAATATCAAATACTCGGTCTGTCGCTGATTGTCGAAGTCAAAAAATGCACCATCCACCCCACGGCGCTCAGCTTTACGAACATACTTCCCCAAACAGATCGCCAGGTTCATCGTGTTTTCACAACCTTCCCCCACATGCGAAAGCTTGGCGTTATCATCGCTATCGGCGCGTATTGGACTTACTTTGAATATGACCGAGATGATGTTAGGCCATCACCCTCGGAATCTGAACAAAATGATACTACTTTTACGGAAGACACACCTCCACCATCATCTCCTGCAAAAGTTTTGACACCTCTCAATGCAGTGTTTGGGCCTGATGGATTTGCACGTCTTGAAACACCCCAATCAGATGAAGGGTTGCAACTGGTAAGGATTAGGCTGAAGGAGCTGTCTGGCATTGAAAGGGAAGCATAATTTTGGACAGCAATACAGGTTCATGTAGGCTAGGTACTAAATGTCAGAAATATTACCGAGGACGCGCTCTTGTGTATGAGACGTCGTTTTCGGCCTTTGTTGTAAGTAGGACACACGGGAGAAGAACATATCGCCCTGGATTGGTCATCTACGGCGGTTGTTCTAGCACATATAATCAGCGTGCACAACTTTCTACCACTTAATGTCCTCTTTGCCACTCCGCCTTTCCTACCCAGCCTCGCCCGACTTATTACAGTTGGGAATAAATGAAAAATCAATTTATTAATTCCATAGTAACTACATGCGCATTAAGGAGGCTTTGTGAGGAAAGAAAAGGTGATGAGGGCTCTCACCTGGTCCGCGCACAGCTTTTTCATAAGGGGTGGATTCGTTCTGAGTAGTGAGGTGGGGCGTCAGAGACGCTGTGGGGGGAATGAGATGGGTCGCGCGGTGCGATGATGTGAGACGATGGATGGGCCATGGGCGCTTAAGCGCTCACGTTGGGCATCGTGTGGTATAGGTCCAGGGCGGGTCCCGGGGTCGTCGAGCGGCGGTGGTAGTGGGTCTTTGCGTCGTCGTCGTTACGTCGTGGTAGTCGTTTTAATAGCGAGGTCGTCGTCCTGGTCGTCCGCTCGTGGTGCTTGATGATGAAGGGGTGATGGACGGGGCGGTGGATGTTGGCTGGTGCGGGGGCTGTTGGCATGGATGAGGTAGGCTGTCGACGGAGGAGCCCTTGTACGTCTGTTCGGGGTTT
>KN838852.1:7077-37897 GCA_000827195.1 Laccaria amethystina LaAM-08-1
GAAATATAATGGAACATGTGAGTAAGGGGATTTCTCCAAGAATATGGAGACGGCGAGGACGGCGTCACCTTGGATATTCTAACAAATGTATCCTTGTCGTCTTAGGAGGACCCAAACAAGTTTCACTGTCTCATGGTCACGTGGTGTCTCATTGGCCGGTGAATGACTGTATACATTAATTTTAAGGTAATGTAAACTAATTCACATTTTTCTAGCACTGAAAGCCTTTAAATCTGATGACTATCTTCTAAGTTGACAAGCCCTCGAGAGTCGAGACAAGACTGTCAGTGTGGCTGTGTTAATTACCTTAAAAGGGTTTCGGTGATGTCCGAAATGTCAGTGTGGGGGAGGGCAAGGGGACTTCAGTGCCTCTGGTATCGACATGAATATGAATCCACTCCCTTGCCGTCACCCATTCGTAAAACACCACCACGAGACTTCCACCACCGAGTCACCAGTGTCATGCAGAGTCCGCTCAAGCAATGCCAACTCCGGCTGTTCGTCAGCGGCATGGTGCACTCCCTTTGTGTCCATTCCCATAAGCCAAAAACACTGACATTGGACAAAATCAGGCACGGCTCTTGGAGGACCATCTTATCCCACAGTCCTTCACGTCAAGCTTGGAGAAGACCCACCTGTTGCAGTCTCTCGCTTCCGGCGTTAGCAGATATTGGAAAGCCACCTTTAACGGCGTCTCATCTCCGAGCGAGGGGCGTGCTGAGCCGAGTCCCTGACAAATCATTGAAGAGCATTTAAAGCCATCATTCTCGACGACTAAATTGGTTCCTTCTTTGCGCAGATCGCTCAACGATCAATTCAGAATGCGCAGATCATCCAAGGTACTTTGAATCTTGCACCTACTTTTGGCCTCACTCAAAACGCCGCCCATGCAGAATTGATTCCTCCAAACTCACGGACCAGATTGACTTCACCGCGAACACTATGACCCTTGTACGGCCTTGCCCGCCCACTTGCAAATACGGAGGGAGCGACTAATTTATTACGCCTCGACCAAAAAAATTATATCAGGTCCTGCACAGGAACCTTTCTAGTCGACCTAATCGCCACCGACGCACAAGCTGGCCATTGGGACCCTTCTAACACGACTCTACACCCCACTCTCACCATACGCCTTCCTCCCCCCTCCCTTTCCCCTTCCTTCTCTCTCCCAAATCCACGTGGGAGTGTCGCAGAGGAAAGCGCTGTTTGGTCATGTTTTGCAAGGGCTTTGGCGCAGAATGTCATCCATGTTTTTGCGTTCAAGCTCTTTCGCTGTGCCTCTCCAACATCACTCCACATTTCCTTTGCTTTATGCACGACTCTCAGTGTCCCGCCGTACACAGCGTTGAATACCTCGACCACTCGTACTCCCTCACAGTGTTTGTGTCGTCTATGAAGGCAAAATCGGTATCTCCACCAACAGAATTGCCATCTACTATGTCAACGCGTGCGCGATGTAGGGGGTCGTGCGTAGGAGGTTTTGCATGTAAGCGCGGGTGCGTAGTGCACAGGTAAGGGAGACATGTCGGACTCAATGGACTGGGGGGTCAAAAGTAAACTCGGTGGAGTGGAGATCGAAGTTGACGGAGCAGATGTTGAAGCGGACGTCAAATCAGTTGTGCCATGCATGATACACCGTTCCCCTTCCTTCTCCTTCTCCCTGCCCTTACCCCTTGCCAAATCCACATCCCTCAAAATCACCTTTCCTTCATCAACAGCTCTCAGCGATCCATCGTAGGCGGCGCCAAATGGCACGACTTCGTAATCTCAGCCGTGCTTTCTTCCGATATTGGTATCGTCTATGCTGGCAAGGTCTGCATTTCCACTACTTGATCGGGATGGTACGCCTTCTTTCCCTTTACTGAGCGCGACAAGAGTACTCACACCTTCATAGATGAATCTGGTTGACCATCCAACAGCTGAGGTATCGGTACTTCTCATACAAGTTTCCAGTTACTGACCGACCCATCATCTGTAGCAAAGCGAGCTATCCAAGGCCGAGCAAACCGCGAGAGTTCCTACTCCCCTCGTAAAGATTGCCACACACCGTCCCAAGGTTGTCTGCTTTGTTGGGCTGGGAATCGCCGACATCTTCAAATCCAAAGTGATGCCCGTAATTATGAGATTGTCTTCATTCCAGCCCCCGTCACTTAGTCCTCGACAGACCAGAATGGGCAGAAAGATGAAGGCGGCTATCGCAATTCAGCTCTACAAGCTTCAGTATCAAGATGAACAAGGTAAGGGAATCCCTTCAATCTTGACCATTGATGGATGGTGATTTGGTTCCTTGACAGCATGCCCCAAGCCTCTTCTACGCTGTGTCGAGTACGTCAGGTCATGTGGTTATATACCAGGCAAGTCCTCGTTCAGAAGCTCCCCACTACTATTTACTCACTCCAAATCTGTAGAAAAGGGAAAAGGTGAACCAGTTTAAGGCATTGAAGTCGGTCTTGGAAACTGTACAGAACAACAATTTCGATACCTCCTCTCTTTATGCTCTCCGACCGAACGATCTGAAACGAGTAATTTAAGTTCTGCCCCACCATACGAATGTATGTAGTCTTATCAAGTTCACCAATCGGACATGTTATCGTACATGTCACCAAAGAATGTACTCTTTCACATAATTCTCCGCGCTGTGTTGACAGTTGTCCTCGAAGAAGAATTCTCCGTAATGGGGAAGCTCTTCGCCAAAGCGATCATAATTTGTGAGCGAAAAAGTCTTCTACCGCGTGAATTTTCTCACCTCGGCCTCAAAGTGAGGAATTTGTTTCAGAGGCGAATCCGTGTCCCACAATTATCGTGAGGCTGCGGCAGTGAGCGATATTGACAGTCTGCAGCAAGGAGGACGAGCTGGCTAACAATAGAAAAACCACACGACGAAACAAATGAGGCCGATGATGCCGGGTCCCGACTCCCATAGGCTTGTGTTGGAGATCTTCCTGATATATCCGAACCCACTCACGCAGTGTCCTCACCAATCAGCACGGATCTTTTTCGAATAATGCATACAACAACGCCAGATTTACCTCCAGCTGAAAACAGAGCCCCCACAGGCAGATTTCCCGATGGCTGGGCATCGATGGCTCCTGAAATTGGTGAGTAGCCACTCTCATTCTCTAGCGAAGTAGGCGATGCCATTCATGAACCTTCCGAGCTGAAGACAGTAGCAACGCCGAGAGTGCTACGAACACAACTGGACCAAACGGGGTATCTACTGCAAGTCAGCAGTCACATTTCTCCCGTGGAATTCAGAGGGGACCTGATTCATCGAAAAATGGCAGGCACAAATATCAATGTTACTATCAACGACCTATCTGTCTCGTCTCTCCAGGATTTACAGAACCTCTTGTGAGTGCTGTCCTCCCTCTTCGTGAATAATACCGTCATCTTTTTACAGCAGATCCCCTGAAGGAAAAAATCTAGTGATATATGTAGGGCATCCTCAGGTGGTTCTTCCACCCCAGACCTCTAAATTCAGCAACTTAATGATGGAATGAAAGATCATGACCACCTCCCCTCTTGATTCCAATCTCGGCATGCCTCTCAATATGCGTGGCTTCCCCGACGGATACTTCCGCATTCGTGCTGCTGGAACTAAACATTACTGGGCGCTGCACGGCGGCGACAGCAGCAAGGATGGAAATGTAATATGTCTGTACGACCGTAGTGACGGTAGTCAGAACCATGCGAGAGTGCGTCGTCTTAAGATGTTTTACATCGCCACCTAACCTGATTTATTAAGCGCTTTTTCGTGAACTCACGGGGGGAGTTATGTACCGACAGCACCCACATCGATGTGATGGGTAAGAGAAAGAAGCTTCCTAGTCCATGGAACACCCCTCAATTGTCTTGTAAATTGTCAGATAACGCTTTGATTGCCTCCCACGAGCGTCCTCCAACATTTCCATGGCCAAACCCATGGTCCCATAAACTGGCGACATTCTGTTATTCAAAGGAAACAAGAATGATTAGCGTCAAACTATATGCCGACCCATTAATATCCAACCAGTGGCCACGCCCCGATCAAGAATGGAAGGATAAAGAATTTATTATCGCAGCAAGGCCTCCTACAGCGACGAGAATCCGCTCCGCGGACGAAATATCTAGATGGGCCCCGAAATTGAATTTAATTCGGTGGACTGACCGAAAGAATAGCTTAAAAGCGAATGCCCGGGATGCTGTAGGGGTCGAGGAGAAGGCTGAAATGATGAAGTTGGAAGACGTAAACAGAATTAAATGGGAGATTGAACAATTTCTGTGAGGTCCACCACGGTAATACCACAGGACGATGATATATCATACTTTGAGTCCACTGTTTAACTGCATAAAAAACACCGCAAATCTTGCTTCAATTGTTAGGAAATTATCACTTTGTCAAAGAGCACGCACCCGATGTCCTAGAATTCGGCCGAGGGGGGCTGAAGATGACGTGCAATTCCGATTTGCAAATACGAAAAGGAGAGTTGGTCAGAAGTAGAAACCATGAAATCAGATTCTTCCCGGCCAGGTTGTCCATAACTTTGGAAACTGTACGGAACAACAATTTTGATACCTCCTCTCTTCATGCTCTCCAATTGAACGATCTGCAATGAGTAATTAAGGTTCATGCATGTGCCCCACTATGCGAATGTATGTAGTCTTATCAAGTTCATCAATCGGACATGTTATCGTATACGAATGATCAGCTGTTCTTTGCACTATTTCACATAATCCTCCACGTTGCGTTGACAGTTATCCTGGAAGAATTTTCCGTAATGGGGGGGAAGCTCCTCGCCAACGTAGACTTTTCTCGCTTGAGTGAAGCAACGTCAAGACAATGATACAACGGATGGCGCACTATCATGAAACGACGACTTGTTTCAAATCGGGTCCGGTCTTAATGAAAGCAAGAAATTATCAAGCAACTAAAAATACACAATCGTAAGGATCCGAACGCCTCGAAGTCTACTCATCCTCATCACTATCCATATCCTCGTCACTATCACTATCCTCTCCTTCAAGGACCCCAATGGGTTCGAGACCAATGTCGTGGTCAGCACCAACGTAAGAATCACAGATGACGTAGAGCTTTAGTGAGTGAGTGCCCTTCGGCAACGTGAACTCAAGTTTGACAGCAAGACTCTTCGTCACCGTGACTCGCTTAATGACGAGGAGCTGGCGGGAGGCAGGGTTTCCGACAACAAGCCACCAATTCGCCAACTTCTTGAGGGGATAGAATGGTGCGACAACGTTTTGATCACCATCATCCTCCTCGTCTGCATCACGTGCCAGCGATACCTGGAGGATGATTGGCGCGCCTGCAGTGTATTCTCCTTTGACGAGCTCATGAGAGATATCCAGGGTAGGGTAGGAGTTGACAAAGACTGCGACATCTCGCCTGAAATGAAGTGAGAATCGACCGTAGGGAAAGGATTGTGATTCTTACATTTGGTCGGGCGTCATCTGGAGCAACTTGTTTCTACGATCATCCTCGAGCTCCATGACGTCATAGACAGAATCGACGCCAGCGTCCTTGCAACGCTTGATTACCTGAAACGATCATAACTTGTGAGCGAAAAAGTTTTCTACAGCGTGAATTTGCTTACCTCGGTCTCAAAGTGAGGAATCTGTTTCAGAGGCGAATCCGTCTCCCACATGGCTTGTACGCACATCTGAGATAGATCCATTGCACCCAAAGCGCTTAGCCAAGCGCTAGACGACATCACATCGACACTGGCCGACAAAAGGTTGAGTACTTTCTCAAGGACGAGAACTTGGTCGGCCGCCAGATCAGGCGGCAATTGCAACCGCGAGAAGTGAGCTTGAAGGAGCAAGAACGTCTTGAAGTGAGGGGTCTCGAAGTCGGCCCGCTCTAGTTTGACTGGGACGCGGTCGTATATACGACGAAGAAGGGCATCTTCGTGTCTCCGAATCGGAATAGTCTCGAATTCGGCCGATGACGACACAACCTCGAGAAGGCCTTTCAGCTTCGTACGCTCTTTGAGAGACAAGGTGTACACCTCAACCGTCACATCTAACAAGCAGATAAGCCATTGGCTGACTACCAGGTGATGGGCACTCACATGAGATATTGTAGTAGGCAGCTATCATTCCAAGATTGAGCGCGGACACGTCCATTTCGTCCTCTGAAGAAAGGATTAGACAGAATAGCAAGAGAAAAGGAAGAGACGTACCAATTGCGATACATTTTGAATTCACGAGGTCACTCAAAGTGTTCTCAACAAGCTCTGAAAGATGGTCGGATAGATGCTGATGGCTGACATTGTGCAGATTGTAATAGTTTGGGTTTTGGGTCATTCGGCGGTAGAAGTAAGTCCAAGTGAGAATATCCTGGGAGATAGAGCGTAAACACATTAAAAAACACGGGAATCGTAGTCGCTTACCATAGCATCTTGCTTGTTCTCGATGGTTTTGACTGCGATCTCTGCGAGGAAGTAATCGTGGAGGAGATGGGTTGGGAGATGTGACTCAATTGGAAGCCCTTCGGCAAGGAACTTTTTGTAGAAGTCCTTACGTGTTTGCTGGCACATGAGGACACATCGACTGCGCTCATCTTCCATTGGCCGACAAGCGCGGCCCATCATTTGGAGAACGTCCATGACTGGATAGTCGATGTAACGATGCTCCTTGCCCTCATAGAACTGTACACCCATGATAATCACCATGTGACTTGCCACCGGCAAGCTCCAAGCCGTGTCCTTTGAAGCAACAAGCAATTGGATCGCTCCTGACTCGAAAAGGCGCTGAACGATGCGTTTGTCCTGCTTATCAAGAGCCTCGTGGTAGTACCCGATACCATGCTTCAGCGTTTCAACAAGGCCCTTATCGCTGATGTGGTCCAAGTGCGGTTGTAAGTCGTCAAGCTCGATGTTGAGGAATCGATCAGGTTTATCGTCTGCTAGGCAGTGAGTCAGAAGGTCGTCGACCGTAAGTCGGCATTGTCGCCTGGAGGGAACAAAAACGATGACGGGTTTCGAGGAAGAGAACTCCAGAACGGCGAGGTAGGCAGGCTTTGACATGGCGATCATCAGGGAGGGGAAATGGGGGATGGTGAAGGACTGAAGATGTATATCCATATCAAGGGGACGGGCACTAGTAACAACATGAGTATGCAGCCTTCGAGGAGCAACGAAAGGCAAATACCTTGGTGAGAAGTTAAAAATCGCGTGGGAAGGTGCACCCATCCACTCGCCCAGATCTCGGGCGTTGGCGAGAGAGACTCCGCAAGCGACTATGCGCGTCTTAATTTCTGTCTGAGCCGAGACATAACGCGTGCGGGAAATGACGACTTCGTAGGTGGGTCCCACTTCACCGCCGACCAACTGCACTTCATCAGCAATAAGAAGACCGATGTTTTGGATGTTTTTGCGTTGTCGCCAACGTCGTGAAAGGACGTCCCACTGTTAATATGTGAGAGAAAGGCCAAAAGTAAAGTTGAAAGATTTGACGAACCTGGGTTGGTGTACAGACAATGACATCTCCTTTCTCTAGAAGCCTCAGATCAGTACTTGTCTCCCCTGTGAGACTAACAATCTCCTTCCCGCCTTGAAGCTTTTCGAACTTTGCCCGCCACTCCATGACTCGCTGATCAACCATTTCTTGATATGGCTCGATACAAACCGCTCGGGGTTGCTCCCTCTTGCTCCAAAGACGTAGGAGAGCAAATTCTGCGCAGATAGTCTTCCCGCTACCTGTAGGCGCACCAATAAAGACATTTTCGTCTGTCGTATAGAGAGCTTGGAAAACCTGAGTTTGGATCTTGTTGAAGGTCTGGATCGTCGAGGAGTAAATGGCTTCGAATTCCTTGTTGTGCAAGGCGGAGAGAGGTAGAGGCTGTAGGTCAAGAAGAGGGGTAGGAGGAGGGAACTTTTCAGGCAAAATAAGGTGTTTGAAAGAAATGGGAAGCCGAGTTTCGGCGTGAAGCCAGCGATCCGAAATGATGGAGATGTAATAGTTGGGTGGGACAGGTTCGAACATGGGCACAGTGAGCGTAACGTTATGTTCATCTTCCGCGTATCGTTGACGAAGGATGAATGAGTCATGGAAAAGTATCACCTCGCCATCCACATCTTCTACCACGATTAGGAAGGTCTCCGCCGTACCGTGGATTTTTTCATCCCATCGAAAGTCAGGTATGATAGAAAGATCGATTCGAAGGAGTGACCGAGCGATGGGTTGGACTTGGGCTTGGAGCCTAAAACAAATGTCAATGAGATACCCAAAAAGTCAGACATCAATCAGAACTTACTGAAGCTTCGGGAAGCTATGGACGAGACGGTGCACCAGCCGCCCAGCGTTAGGGATTCCGATCAATTCACCAATTTCAGGAGGGGTCTAAAAAACTTTGAGCAACGCAGCTAGAACCGAGGAGGTTAACAAGGCGTACCAGATCAAAGTAACGATACCAAGGCTGTGAAACACGGGCATTGTCAGCAACGAAACGATATGGGGACAAATATCACTCACGAATTGTTTGCCTTCCGCCTTTCTGATCACTTCAGCAGGAACGCCCTTGTATTGACGAAGAGGCGTCATTGAACCCCACCTGAGATACTTGTGAGCGATGGCTAGCTTCGACAATCACATTAACTTACATCCTCTTCTCAACCATCTTGCAAAGGTCGAGAGCTGCCTTAGCAGGTACAGCCCAGCCTCGTTTCAAACATATCTCGAACATGGCCCTCAGGATACTATAATAATCATAGAAGCAATGCAGTGAGTACAGGTCGAGGGGAGCGGTTAATTGTTACACACCGCCCCGCAGATTGCTGCACGAAGACCATGTCAGCGACGAGGACAAACCCTAGAAGGCCTTAGGTATTATTCCTGGGATGAATGGCCTTGGAAACGCTTACCATCGAGCTTGAGTTGCGAGATGTACGCTTGCAGAAGTACGTTGATTTTGGAAGCAGGCTCTTCGACACTTTCTTTCACAGGAATGGGTACTCTCTCGAGTAGCTTTGTAAGCTCCAGTTTCTCCTCTTGTCGAACCTAATGAGATATGTCAATGAAGGCACATAAGATATATCAAGGAAAAAAACTTACAGGTACAAACTTGAACTCGTTTGAAAGTGCGAAAACCCTGAATAACTCGAGGGATGACATCGTCGAACGTAGATGCTGGTTGTAGACCATCATGGAGTTGTACGTCACATAGTAATATGAGGCGATCCGGCCGAGCTCTGTACTTTGGAATCGACCTGACGACCTCTCGTACTTGATGAGTTGACACTTCTCCAGAAGGACAGCAGCGGAGTGAGCTATGTCAGCACGTTTCTGGACTAGAGCACCATCTTCCTCTAAGTAGTCGACGCCTACGCTGTACAGGGCTGGCGACTTTAGCATGCGAATGTAGCTATAAACAAGTGTTAGATTTGGAAGAAGAAAAGAAAACGAAGGTACACGCACAGATAAGTGTAGCCAAGCCATTGAACGGCTTCATCACGATTCCGGACCGTCCCAAGCACGATCTCAGCGTTGAGGTTGTCTGCCAGTTTCGAGACAAATTGGGACTCGATGGGCAGCTGTTGGTTCAGCAGGCTGAGGTAGTATTGCATCTCCGAGTGGTTTGTGATGATGATACCCTCTCCAAAGGTGTCATATTGCGGACGACCAGCGCGACCAAGCATCTGGAGGACGTCTTGAGAAGAGAGCTCTACCCAGCGACCCTTCTCCGGGTTGTATATCTGCGTTCCCTTGATGATAACGGTATGGGCAGGAAGATTGACTCCCCAAGCTAGTGTCGCCGTGCAAACCAGGACCTGGACCGATCCGTCCGCAAATAACTCTTCGACGAGTCCACGGTCCTCCCTTGACATTCCAGCGTGGTGGATGGCGAAGCCGAATGGCAAAAGATCTCTCAGGTTGCTATCCTTCACGTTGCCAGCTTCCTCCGTCAGGATCTCTCGAACAGCACCATCAGGCTTGACGAATTGGGTAATTGTTTCCTTCTCGATGGCAGTGTCCCTCAGGAACCTGGCGGTCTTCGCAGTTTCTTTGCGAGAGTGAACGAACACAAGGGTCTGGTTCTTGCCTGCCTGGTCGAGGACCTTCTCGTAGCAGACTTCATTGGTGATCTGGTACCGCTTAATCGCTTTCTTCTCCGTGATACCGATGAACTGTTGTTGCAGACCGCAAGGTCTATACGACGCGTCGAAGTAGAAAAGGCCCTTCTTCTCATCAACCCGAAGGAAAGTTGCGACGTCCTCGTAATTGGGCAATGTAGCCGAAAGGCCAAGGAGGCGGACGTACTCGGATCGTTGCTCCGCCCATCTGACAGTCCGGGCGATGATACTTTCCAAAACAGGTCCTCGGTCATCGTGGAGAAGATGGATTTCATCGATGATGATGAGGCGCACGAGGTTGGTGTAAGAAGTGTCGGTCATTTTCCTCGTTATGACATCCCATTTCTCCGGAGTGGTAACGATGATCTGAGTCTCTGCAATCTGCTGTTTGGTCATTTGGGAGTCGCCAGTAAGCTCGCCAACTTTAATACCGAAGACCTTGAGTCGGGCTGTGAAGTTTCCAACCATCTCTTGGACAAGGGCCTTCATAGGAGCGACGTAGACAATTTTGAAAGAATCCAGGTCGAACGTTCCGGTCTCTTCATTACGGTGCTTGGCAAGTTCGTTGAGAATCGTCAACATGGCGACATTTGTCTATGAGGGCAATGATTAGGGAGTTGAAGCTGCGTATCAACACAATCGACATACCTTTCCCGCACCAGTTGGTGCACAAAGCAGAATAGGTTCGTCAGTACCGAAAGCGATGGGGAAGACTTTACTCTGAACGCGATTAAGCTTAGGAACTGTAAAAGCCTCGCGAGCCCAAGCAGGTAGAGCTGTTATGGGGACAAATTCGCCCTCCGTTGTAGGCTTCTGCTTTGGGGGAGGGACATGGATTTCCTCATAACCTTTCTTCGCCCGCTTGAACGAACCATCTGGCAGTTTGCACTTCTTGTTCGACATCAGGTGCCCGCCCTGGCTAAACGCCATGCTATCGAGATCCACTGTCCGTTTGGGTTGGACAATAGAGCCAGGCGCAACAGTGGCCGTCTTTGGAACCTCAATCTTGGGCTCATCAACATCCATAGCATCTGAACGAGGCTTCGCTTGCCTGTCACCCGCCAACTCTCGAAGGATCCACCCAACTCCCTTCTCGCGCATAGCAACCTCAACATTAACACGTTCATCCGCGTCACTACGCATTAGTTTGGTACACCACACAACGACGTCGCGGTTTTTGAGGAATTTGGCAGTGATGTGGAAGCTCTGGAAGTCGAAGAGTTCCATGAGCTGATTCTCGCAGTCACGGGCACTGGATTCTGATCCAAGAATGCTGAGGACGGAAGTGGTCTTTTCTGCAGCCGTGACAGGGTCGGGGTAGACTTCGGATATCTGACGTTGAACCCAAAAACCGTCGATGGAATGTGGAGAGACAATGTCCTTGTCAGTTTTGACCTTCCGTGATGAGTCGCCTCCAATGATAAGTTCCTCCCCCGCGCCATCCTCGACGGTTCCCTCGGGAGCGGCTTCCTGTCCCTCCTCTTCTTCGTCTGATTCTTCGTCAATCTCAAAGCCCTCCTCATCCTCTTCCTCCTGTTCCTCTTCGTCGAAGACGACAGCTACACCAACTTCCTCATCAATCTCAGCATCCTTCTTCTCCATGTCGGGATCGACCATAGCCTCGTCTTCAGCGTTGTAATCCGTAATCTTCTTCGAAAGGCTGACGAGCTGTGAGAACTGCTCGCTCGGAATGGAACCAATGACCTCCTCGATCTCCTTCTTTTTGTCAAAATCCTTCATCCCCTCGTTTTTGAGTGTCTCGAGCACGGAATCAGCAGCACTCCGAACAATGTCCTGTGCCTGGTCACCGAGCGCAGTATGAACAGAGGAAAGGATAAGTTCATAAACTTCGCGTGTTTCCGCGGTCCGTGGACGATACGTGAGGCCTTCAACATCTTGCGTCGCCTCAATGACGTTCGCGTACCCAAAGCCTGCGGCAGTTTCGAGCTTTCGTTTAGCCGTTGGCCTCTCAGACCCATCGTTTTTGTCGGAAACCTTCTTTTTCTTCTTCTCGAGGTCTTTTGGGGCCTGTCGTACGACCCGAGAGCCCATTTCCCGAACGTCGATTCGGCCAGCAAGCGAAGTTGGCGCACCGTCAGGCTCCTTGTCTCGACGCGGCAGAGCTGACCTGTCCGCCGTCAACACGAGCGACGAAATAGCGCCATAATTGTAGCCCGAAAGATCAGGTTTTCCGTGGCCAGCCATCGTTGTCGTCGTCGAGGTGCACGTAAGAAAGTTGTTGAAATTTCTGAGCGGAGCCGAAACAAAAATAAACATTTAAAATAATAGTTCATAAAATAATACAAAACACTCTCCCAACCCCATCACTACAACACTCAAGGGCTCGGGCTATCACTTCTCAGAAAAATATCGGCTTTCTTTGAGGGCAAAGATCTGCCCCTAGACTATATTTAACTTTCCTGTCTTTATTTGGCGCGAACACCGAATTTCCGATGAATAGTTCTACCCCACAAGGTGAAAACCCGAATGTCGACTCACTCGCAGAGACTGTCGACCTTGTCTGCAGAGTTTCCGAAACAGTTAGCTCAGAATTTTATGCCTGGGATATAAATTATTGTCAAGAAACTCTTCGCTCGCTTTTGGTAAAGGCCCCAACGTCGCACCGTTATCCAACGAAAGATACCGAAGTCGCACATGCTCAAAAAGCTCGCAAAGGGAAAGGCAGAAGTCGCCCCAAGCGCGCTGAGGAAGAATTCGAAATTCTTGAGATCACAGATGGTCCGGAAGGCTGTACCTCCACGATTGTTCCAGTTGAAGTGGTGGAACTCGATGAAGCGCTCAAACCGCACCCAAGCTACGAAGCATGCACGCCCCTCATGCGAAGCATTTGCGTTGGCGATGATCCCCACCTCATGCCGTTCATGCCGTTCTCAGACGACCCAGAGTTCGACTATATGTCGTACAATGAACAACACAAGTTTTTCTTGTGGCAAATACCCAATCGCGATCCAGACTGTGCGCATCTCCTTTACCTACATCGACATTCAGCGTGCATTAATTTTTTATTACCAAAGTGGAAGTCATCGTTGTTGAAATTGCACGCAGGTTACATTCAGAATATCAATTGTCTATGGAGGCAATCGATAAAGTTGCCGTCCTTCCACTTCAATTAAATCGACTTGTTGGTGTAAGTCGCCGCCGGTAAAGCTTTCGTTTACTATCTCTATTTCCCTCTCACTCAACAATATGACTCATAGTGATTATCCAAAATGGCTCGATTTCGAGCAAGCGACTTCTCTTCCATATCAGCCCCCTTTCTCTACGGCCTCAGAGCACCCCCACGGACAGCTTCCCAATCTTTTACGATACTTCTGCAACAACAGCAATTGCCTAGTTGGTTACTGTACCATCCATAGTATGTTTGACCACCTCACATCTCAGGGACGCTCATACTCACCGCTCACTTCTATCAAGATGAAGAAGAAATACCCATGCCTAATTTGACACCCCCTTTGGTTACAAATAAGGCGCTTATATCTTCCGTGGAAAAACCATGCGGAGCCCTGTGCTTCGTGCTTGGCAGCGTTTCCTCCTCGATTGCAAGTACAACAGATTCGTTGCTTTCTCGCTAACAAGTCTGATGAAGATCCAGCCCTCCGTGTGGACGGAAAGCGAAATGCAGACGCTGAGAATCCTGATGGACTACTCCCCCGACATATTACCATGCGATGCTGCTATTATTTGTCGTAAACCTTGTCGAGAGGTCCTTCACTGCCACTTGGCTACTGAAACCCAAATTAACGCTCACCCCGCTGCAGATATTTAAACACCGTCAAGATCCGCCAAAGACCAAAAAGAGCATCGGAAAGGCTAAACCGATTACAGGAACAATAGGTACTTGCGCACCCGTCTCAACTTGAGTTTCCACCCCTCTGAAGCACATCTAGATCATGATGCGGAGACATTTATTCCGTGAGTTGATCTACCCATACGTACCCCCTGACCCCCGAGCTCTGATAATCATGATCAGCGATTATCCATGCAGTCACCCAGGTCCATGCGATGGACAAGCAGATTGCGCTTGTTTCCTTAACAAAGCGCATTGCGAAGTCGCTTGTCGTTGTGATCTTTCTTGTAAGTTAGCTTCTCTCTCTCCTATTGCTTACTCTCTTATAATTGAATCACCACAGGTCCGCGCAGACGGCGGGGATGCCATTGCAGGCACGATGTGAACGGAAAGTTGTGTTACAGTGCAAGATGCCCCTGCTACAAGGCGCATAGAGAGTGTGATCCAGTTCTTTGCGTGGATTGTGATGCCAGGTATGTATTCTCATCGTCCGCCCGCGCCGTGAACGTTATTGATTCGGTCCATGCTAGATGTGGAGGTATACCCGTACGAAAGCCTCCCTTCTCAGCACTAACTCGCTTGGCATGATTCAGATAATGCATCGCTCGCCTGCCAGAACGTCTCCCTTCAGCAAGGACGTTTCAAGGTAAATCGCGCCTTTGTTTACTTCACGGTCACGTCTCTGATCTTGCCCAGCGCACTGAAGTCCGTCAAAGCCAGTGGGGCTTGGGTCTTTTCCTCGTAGAACCCGCCGAGAAAAACGACCTAATTGCAGGTAACTTCCCCTCGATTCTTCCAGATTGGATATTTTCATGACTCTCCGCTTTCCCAATAGAGTATATTGGGGAGTTGATATTAGATCCCACCCGAGAGTCACGAGAGTACGTTTCTCCATTTTTTTCCAACATGGTGGAACTGACGCTCCAACGCACAGAATCGTCGCAACGCACAGAAACCGCAACTACGTTTTCGAGCTAAATTCCGCTTTCTCACTCGATAGCGGGGGTGCTGGAAACGAAACAAGATATATAAATCACCAAACAGGGGAACTGGCAAACTGCACTGCGAAGGGTGAGTGGATTCATCATGCAGACCTGTCTTTCTTTCTAATCACGTCGCAACAGTTCGACTTGTAAACGGGGAACACCGAATCGGGATATATGCTTGTGAGCTACAGTGATTGAGTCGCGTATTGCCGCTTATGGTTCATTTTTTAGTGAGAAAGATCAAGCCAGAAGAGGAGATCCTCTTCGACTATGGGTCACATTTCTTTCAACATGGTTCTCAAAGAACTACTAAAGCTTTGGGCGAATAAATTATTTTTATCAAGTAATTTCGAGTATCAGTGTGTAAGAAAAAAGGAGGGAAGCGCGTATACGAGCTTTTTGCGGTGCTTGTACTCGAGGAATGATAGATGTATAAAATTACCACTACATTGCCTGTCTTTTCGCAGATTCCTCCAGTTGGCCCTCTATTCCAGGATCTAACAATTCCCCGCCCACTCCTTCACCAACTTCCTGAACTCGTCGAGCCGCAATGCCATGTTTATTCTTATAAAACACAATATCGCCTTCATCTTCAATAAAAAGACACTGCGTGAACGACCGATACAACGCGTAGAAAGCAGGCTGAAATAAAAATACATTCCACAAATTCAGCAACCCTTTTCCATTGACAAAACAAAGGCCGAACCGTAGAATCGTAGTTATAATCATCCTTCAACACGCCTTTGATCGCCTTCGTAATTTCAGGTCCATTATCTGTGACGCAAAAAAATGTCAAAGAGTCTGAGATCTCAACACCACGAACGGAGGGTACGCACAGAAGGGCGCTCCAAGGAAAAAATCTACAGCATCATCAGACACCTCAAAAAAGAGAAAAACCAAATGAAACAACACTTACGATGGGCAACGTGATCATGGCTTATATTATGGAAGAAAAACCTTCCGATCCAGCCTAGGAGGGGTCTATCAACCGTAGCAGCTGCGCCTCGGAGAAAGGTCCATTCTTTTTTCCTGTAGTGCGGGATTGTGGGGTCTGAGTGGTGGAGGTATGTGAACATGACTGTTCGAGGAAACTGTTATGATTGGGGTTGAGAAGAGGGGTGGTAAACTTACCGATCCTGATTATGATGGGTTGTTTTTGGTGAGTTAGAATAATGAAGTTGCGGGAGGAAGTGACGTACCAATGATTCGCGAGCTGTAAGGTATCCGTTAAGAGGAATTAAGAAAGAACAGTATTAGACATTTTCAACTTACGACGTAAGGTATGAAGTAACACCACAAGAAAAAATCACGGCCTAAAAGTAGCAGAACGGTCGCGGTAATGCATAGACCAAGGTTAGACAGGATGATATATTTTCCTGCGGACATACCACTTGGTATGAAAAAAAGCAAGGAAGGCGACAAAATCTACGTACGTTGCGAGGGCTTGAACAACGGCGAACTGGGGCTAAAATGGTTAGTCCCCTTGGGATATGCCGCAGATCCCATAGTATTTCGGCTTTACCCATAATCCAATCATCAGGCCAAAATAAGCACCGGAGAAGCGAGAAAAGGGGAGGCATACGCACGTCAAGTATATCCACCACCCGCTTTTTTTTTTTTTCAAAAAAAAAAGGAGAACATCAGCCTGAAAACCCCCAGATAACTTTGAAGAGGAAGAACGCACAATCCCTGCATGACAAACATATGAAGTACTGTGTAAATCGGCGTCTCCTGAAAAACGTCCGAGTAGTCCGCGGCAGTCGCCGTCTTTTCGTCTGGTAAGCCTGGGAAGATGGAGCGCGTGTACGGGACGTAGTTCTCGTCTCGCTCTATGGACGAGGTGGCTTTCTATGCAAGCAGGTTCGGTTTTATTTGGGTGTGCTTGACGGTGTAATGAGAAATGGGTGACGTACATGATGAGCGTGGTGTGTCGCGCGCCATGCGAAATATGGGACAAAGAGGTACTAATTAGTTGTAACGCTCAGTGATCAATATCGGAGTCATCCGGAGGTACATAGAGGGAACTCACGGAGTGAAGTATGAACCCGATGATATTATTCAGAACGACGCTGTCGTATAACGTTCCGTGACCTGCGTCATGCCCTATAAAATGTGTGAGACACTGCCATCGTCGTCGAAGGTGGAGAGAGCGACTACCGAGACAAAATATACCAGCGTTCATCAACCCCTGGAACCACCAATACGCTCCCCACATCCCTGACTTGAGTAGCGATCTCTTCCACCCAACGGAAACATACCCCCCAAACTTGGTCCCTGGAATGAGAGACGCGAACTTATACAAGAGGAGGGAGATGCATAGGTCCCGGAGGATGTAGAGCGTTGATGTGAGTGGTTGTTCTGGAATTATGTGAGGTGAGGTTGGTACCAGTGTGGTGTGGTTAGGCGGGAGAGAAGGAGGAGGAAAGGGAGTACTACTTACTTCGAAGGAGATGTTTTGGAACGGCGTCGTGGATCTCTTTAAACGTTACGGTCGGCGGTGTGAATGGTTTGCGGAGTCTAGTGATACGATTGTATTAATAAATAGTACGTCGGATCGAGACTAGAAAAATGAACAAACGAACCTTGCTTTGTACTCTGGACCATTCCGGAAAACCATTTCTGAGTCTGAGGAGGTGTAAGTATTTGGAAGGCGCGGTGGATGGGTCCTTGACTCCTCTTGAATGTATCATCACTTTATACTTATTCTAAACCTGCCGCCTGGCCATGGTATAGTGGGGATCCGCACCGTTGACCGTTCTTCCACGCGCTTCGGCACTGCCTGAGGATGTAGTAGATCCTGATTGATCCACTGTTTCCACATCCTCGAATCGGTAGTCTTGAAACGCCCATTCGAGGAACGCTTTGCCGGATTAAGAAATTGCGCACCAGAAGAGGATACTTTGATCGGCTTGCCCTAATGTTTTGGCTCGAGATGCGTCCAGATCGCAAGCTTCGATTTAAACGTCCGGCGGCTTTCGGGAGTCGCTGTAGTCAGTATTGTAAAAGTGGAGAACTCGAAAACCTATTGAAGTAGATAGTCGTTACGGCTCGGACTCGGAGGACAGACTTGTCTTCAAACTTCTGCAATGTTACCCTCAAGCCTGAGGAGGTGATAGGCTCAGGATGGTAGAGCGTTAGTATGCAGCGGGAAAGTACATACCGCGTGTAGCACGTATTACCCGTGGACCATTTAAGGTGGGGTCAATCGGCGCGGTACTTCAAGCTTCAAGCTGAGGGTCAGTCGTAACGAAAGTCTGCGTCGAATATCAGGATTGAGGACGGACATCGCGTTTACTAAGTATGTAAAATTAGCAAGAGGGCTTGATATCCGGGTGATCTTGGAAATGAGAAGTTGTTACCCGATTGGATCCACACTTTGAGTAGCAAGTAAGTAGTAGGACTCAGTGGTTGGGCGGGGGATTGGTGAGTTTCAAGTTTGCACAATAATCAATCAGCGTATGCCAAAATACGAGCGAAAACGAATACCAAAGTTTAACTTGACCAAACTTGAAGGACTTGTTGATGAAAAATGCCCGCTGGAACTGGTGGCCCTGCAGCGATCAGAGCCCCACTGTGGGATAATTTATATCTGTTTGTTGTTTTGCATTTGGTCGTTCTTCTACAAGCTCCTTGGTTGAGCATGTCTTTGGTAATGTTCGACCTCCGCCCCAGAGGGTCAGCTTCATTATTTTTGAACTTGCATTGGCTGCGAGGAGCAAACCATACAAGTGGTTCAGTGATGAGCAGCCTGTAGAAGATCACAAAAAAGATATACAAATCACCCAACAACATTGAAAATTACTGTATATAAATGCATGTTCCATGAATAGATCAAAATTCAAGAAATTTGTCAATGGGTAGTAGTATGTTAAATGACCAGAATGGATTGAGTAAGTAGTCCTGACTCTTCTGAGCTGGAGCATTTTTGAGCACATGGTTTCCAACATGCTGGTACATCAAAATTTAGGGACCACTATAGCAGGTTTGAGCTTGTGGGCACACTGGTATGATTGTTCAAAACAATGAGCTATGTACCTGATGTTTGAGAAGGCCATGGTCAGATTTTGGGTAGACTGCTTGTGCTTGTAGCTGCTATCAGTATGACATAATAGTATCTGGCTATGTGCTTATGTTATAGTATCACTAGTCATCCTTGTCATCAGTTTTGATTTTGGTGCCCTTTTTCTTCTTCCCACTGAATGCAACAACTGCCTTCGTTGTGCTCCTGCATTGTGAGTTCAAGGTTTTGAAGAGTCCAGGGTCCTCCTAGAGTATCACCATCATCCTGCCATCATTGGTCATTGAAGGTGAGTGGGTGAGTGAAGTGAACACTGGACATGCTCAGTCATAAGAAAAAAATGATTCTGAATAATATTCAACTGATTTTTATCTGAAGTTGAATCAGGCCTCACCTGAAACAAGGATGTATTGGGCACCTGAGTGAGGCACAAGACAAATACCAAGACAAAAGAATCATTTTTGTATCTGACAGATACTTAGGACAGATCCTTTATTTCAATTCAATTGAAGGATTTTTTCACAATACTTGTCTCCAGTTCAAACAATCAGCAAAAATTATTTATTTGTCAAAGCATCTGTCAATGAAGATTTGCTCAAGTGCCCAATTACCTGTTGTTTGAGGTGTTTATATCTGGATATTTGGCCCACACATTTCCTCAAGTTTTATCTGGATGGGGATCAGGCATTTGACATGAAATTCAGGGGTCCTATGAAAGCATGGAAGTCAATTCAGCCCAGCCCAATATTGTTGCTGGTCTACCACAAATTACAGTTTCATTACCTAATAAAGGACCTGTACAAGATGTCCTAGCAATTTCAGCACCCAATTGCCTCCAAAGAAATTCAGAGCAGAAAAATTATGCTGGAAATGATTTAGGCCAGAATATGAGGGCAATCAGTGGTGAATCCATGTTGTTCAATGTGTTAGTGTTCAAGTTGAAGGAGGCAAGTGCAGAGGCAGGGTCAAAGGGTGGAGAGGAAAGGCATGGGAAAGTTACCTGCTCCCCCAACTTTCAATCACACCAAGTCTTGAAAAGTATGCAGATAACAGTGCCAGAAATATTTCAGCATTTCCAAAACATATTGGCATTTCTGGATTACCATTGCAGGTTTGCTATTTTAGAGAGAAAATCTCCTTAGTCTGGACCCATTGAAAAAAAAAAAAGTTCATTACTGGTTGAAATGTAAATACATAAAGGCTGTCTGTGAAAATGATGATTTTTGTTCCATAATTGAGTTTTTAATCAATATTTGAAGAGGGACTATAAGTAATAAGTCCATCAAAATCAGGATTTGCAATAGTATAATCAATCATAGTGCACTGGCATATCATTCTGTCAGGAGGGAGGGTCCATCAGAAAGCCTGAAAGGTGATGAACATCCTACTCACTTGATGAATAAATGTAAGCATATGAAAGGTGATGTAGCTTTTTGTGAAACTGGTGCCAGCATGTGCAAAGAGGTATCCCCACTCATTCTTGAACACTGCATACTCATGAATATTATGAAGAGCCAAATAATCTTTCATAATGAGATCTTGTGTTTAATTTGCCCCCAAGTGGCTTCCCCATTCTTGAAGCAGGCAGGCACAGATAGTTTGGGTTGCAGGTATGGGCTCTATGGGATGAGGCATGGTGTGTAAAAGAAATTCTTACAAGCTGCACCTCAAACAAGGGACAATTGGGCAGTTAAGTGAAGCATTTGACCGATTCCCTGACAAATGAATCACTTTTACACCTTTTATGTGATTAGGTCAGATCCATGGGACCACTTTTATTTGACAGTTTGTTTGCCAATTGTTCAAAGGGGTTGACAGAATAGAAACAATTGATGTACTTATTGTTTAAATTTGCCTGCAACTGGGTTACCTAGGCAAAGCTTTACTCATAATAATAAAAATTCCCAGTGCTGAAGAGATGAACTGAATTGCTTCTAAAATTCATTCCGTTTGTGGATTTTAATTCTTAACAGCATTTTGTCCTATGAGAGTATCTTAATACTCATTTTAAAAATAATAACATCAATTTCTTTATATTTGTTGCCCCTTTGAACAATAGGCAAACACTCTGGCAAAATAAAAATTGTCCCATAGGTATGTGCTAATTACATAAAAGGTACAAAAAATATTAATTTGTCAAGGATTCTGTCAAAGGCTTTGTTCAACTGCCTGATTGTCCCTTGTTTGAGGTGCTGCATGCTTCTCAATGCCCTCAAGGGTGAACTGGCCATGTCTAGTCTGGGCAGCAGTGATCAACACCATCATACTGGGTAGGCAAGAATTCAGCCATATGTATTTGTGCATGAAGTCTTCTGTTCTGTGGCAACAATTAAAAAACCTTGGAAAAAAGTGTTCAAGTAAAGGTGCACTGATAACCGGAAAACCTTGATTCTAGAAAAGTGGAGGATGTGACCACAACAGTAGCATCCCTGTATTTCAGAGCAAAATCCCCAAGTTAGAAATACATGTTGTAGTGTAACATCAATCCACCTGAACCTTGCTGACTAATTTGTGGTACCCAATGCATGAAGTATCCAAATTGAAAGGGAGTTGCAAGGGGCCACCATCGGAGAAATCCACCCCGCAGGTGGTCATGAGAAATTAGTGTTGCAAATGGCTCAGCTCGGAGCCAATGAGCCAGTGAGCCAAGCCGTTATTTTAGCCAGCCAAGCTGATAAATCGGCTACCAGCTCAGAGCCACTCAGAGCCACTCGAGCCATGCCTCAAGTGGCCTAAAACTCAGAGCTGCTAGATAGCTTTAAACATTATAAAAACATTATAAAACTCTATGTACAAGGCCCTTGTGCTATTTTGAACATATATTTTTATGCCCTACTCGTCAGAGCCATCTCGCAAGTATGTTTGGTAATAGGTACAAGGAGACAAACATAGCCAAATAATCTCATCAAAGACACCGATTTTTGCAAAACTCAAAGAGTATGACTTTCTTTTTTTGTAGGAATGGTCTACACAACATAATTGATAGCTAAAAGGCATAAGTATAGTAAAAATACAACTAGGACAATGGGCCAACAACTTTCAGCAATTTCAAACAGCTTAGCCAGCTAAGAGCGGCTCAGAGCCACTTTGATGGGCTTAACCGCCTGAGCTGAGCTGCGAGCGAGCCAGGCCGAGCCGTGACATCACTATGAGAAATTCTCATGACCACCCAGGTAGAATGTTCCCATTTTGAGATCGCCTGTGGTGCACACTTGACATACTCAATGCAACATTGATGCAATGTGTGATGCAGCCGATGCTTGCAACTTAAACAGATGTAGTTATTGCAGGTCATATTAGATTGTGGAAAAATATCATCTATTTCTCCACTCCCAATCATGAAGGCTGTGCCCCCACTCATCTAGCCTGCAACTATTGCAGTTGCAGAAGGAGTTCAAGTTGTTTTTGAGACCATGATTGATCCCCTCATGAAGAGACACCTCCTCACATGCGATATTTACCAAAAAAATAATGAAGTTAATGAAATCGGCCAATCCCCATGCATAAAAATTATCATCTGAGGCAACATTTTTTATTGAGACTTGCCACATCATTTTCACACCTACAAGCTGCATCTCCAATACCTTCCTCAACTGTGGTTGATCCAAAATTCCAAATCCACAGGCAGGTTACTTTCAATACCAACAATTTGTACAAGCCAAGTGAGGATTCTGCCCCCCAGGTTCAGTTTGCAAGCGCGAGCAGTTGGATGGATGCCAATTGGTTTTGATCCCAAGGCAAACAATATTTTTGCCCTCGTTCCAATAAATGTTCAATTCAGCTCTTTGAAGAAGACATACCCTCTGCCTTCTCAATTAGGCATATTCTCACAACCACCCAGGTGGGGTGGATTCCTTGGATTTCTCCGATGGTGGCCCTTTGGGAGTTGCAGAGAAAGATGGTGGAAAAAACATGTCATTATTTTTACCTTGGCTTTGAAAAGTTCAATGCAGTTACAGACAAATTTAAGCAGTAAGTTACATCAATTGTTGAACTAAAAAAATTGTCCTACATATCTGCTTGCCCATTCAGACTCACACACACAAGATGCAAAAATTATTCATTCACAGGAAAGATTTCTTACAACTGCCTGAATATCTCCTTGTCTGGGCTGCTCCGAGAACGCAGAGTCCAATGCATCAGCAAATTTGTGCAAATAAAATAGATTGATGGAGCTATGTAATGAGGGCAACCGCGGATTGAACATGGGACCTTTAGAAATCCAGCTATTGCTATATTCACTTGTCTGCTGCTCTCCCAACTGAGCTTATGTCCCCCTTATCCACTAACATTTTCTTGTAAACAACACACGTAATCAGAGAAACAAAGTAAAATTTTTGAGCTAAAATCCACGAACAAAAGAAGCTGGCGCAGCTCTCCCCCCGTCTCACATTTCCACAAAGGGAAATTATTACAAATCAGGCCCTTTGCAGGGGGATATATTACATGACGAACCATAGACATACAAGCTTGTTTGGTATACAGTCATCCACCAGCCTCTGTTACACCACCACTGAATGTTACACTTTTGTTCCTTGAATAACTTTTGAAATACTCAACATGCTCTCTTGAAACAAATTTTATCTCGAGCTCCTATATATGCCCTCTCCTCACGTTAAGTTTCGTGTGCACAGGATGAATATTGAATATGCAGTAATTTGTTCAAAATTGGGTACTTAGCGGAAAACCTCCCACCACTGAATGTTACACCTGTATTTTTGAAATTACTCAACAGCAACAAACCTGAGAGCTCTGAAATTTGGAGGAAATGAAGAATGTAGATTACCAAGACTGACCATACAATTTTTCAGTGAAAATGTTTCCCCATCATGTTTTAAGTGAACTTTCAATTTTTGGTGTAACACTAGCTGGTGGATGACTGTAGTGGTTACATTGCCAACTTTCTGATTGTTACCAAAGGCTTGGGGTTCAAGTGTGGCTCCTCCACTTTTTTTATATGTACAAAATAATTACTACTAATTACTTAACTTATTTTATTGGTTAGGTTAGGAGGTTAGAGGTTAGTAGTTAAAGTTAATGGTTAGGGATGGGGATATTTTTCTCCTCGCGCGGTAGCGCGTTCTTAGTTAGGTTAGGAGGTTAGTGGTTAGTGGTTAGGCTTTAGGGTTAATGGTTAGGGATGGGGATATTTTTCTCCCCGCACGGTAGCGCGTTCTTGGTTAAGTAGGTTAGGAGGTTAGGGTAGGTTAGGTGCTCGAGAACGCGCTCTCGAGCCGACTTCGGGCAATGGCACATTGCCCTAAGTCACAAAATTGCCATATATGGAGTGCCGGCGATTGCCAGCACATCACATGTGTGAGACGGGGGGAGACTTAGGACAGTTAACAAAAGAACAAGGCTTGGAACCGATGGGGGCACCGCGGATTGAACGCGGGACCTTCAGAAGTTCAAATCTGTTGATGATGACTTCAGTCTGCTGCTCTCCCAGCTGAGCTATGCCCCCCTGCTGTTTCGGAGCTTGGATGGAGTATTTAGGTAGAGTGTGGTTGGTAGGTGGTGTGGTACAAACGTTACAGACGAACCCACGGAGAGTTCGAAGCGCTAACGCTTAATAAAGCAGTGCATGATCGTGAGTAGGCAGCTTGCAAACGAAGGAAGGAGGGAGGAGGCGCCGCAAAGAAAATGGATAATCACATTCATCACCAGTCAGGAGAAAAAAACCATTGCTCTCCATCCATCCAGCATATATAATCGTAGTAAGCCTGGTGTGTATGTGTACGTGTGAGCAAATATAGAAACATTATTTAATATAAGCAGTTGTCGTCTCGCGATGAGTGACGAGCAGGTATCCGGGATCCAGATTTTCGAATGGAAGATAAATCCGCATGGCCATGGGAAGGGACGGTGGCAAAAAACATGCTCACAGTCCCTCAACACCCTCCTCATCCCTCCCCCCCTCGCCAAAAACGCACCAAAATCTCTCGGCCTCTTCTCCGCTCCCTCGCCGTTCCCTGTCCCAGCGAAGCCTGTCATTGGAAAGCCATCACCACCGGGTGCACCACTCCGTCCAACCGGAAATCCACCACTATCGCCACCTCCATCCGTTCAGGAAACACTCCCTCTTGGACAGGCAGCTCATCCTCCAAATCGGAAAACCCCTTTCCCCCCTGGACAGTACTCGGACTAACGATCTGAGCCTCGCTGAACGCGGGTGAGGAAGGTGATGGGAGGGAGGGAGACGCCGACGACGTGTTTGACCTTAACCTGGATTGGGAGCCTTTAGACTTGGGGCCCCCGAGGTTGGGGAGAGGTGAGATGTGATGAGCTCGGTCAGACGCAGAGACAGAGGTACGGATGGAAGAAGTCCGATTACGGATCCATTTGAGTGAGTGCCACTCTTTGACTTTTTGAGCGCGTAGAGACCTCCGTCAAGATCTGCCTCTTCATCGTCTTCCTCTGCTCGACGAGGGGCGGATACAAAGTGCCCAAAACCTTCTCTCGATTGCTGGGACTGAGAGTGAGAGTGCGATTGCGAACGAGAATGCGAGCTCGACGAAGTCGTAGTCGTAGTCCCCCCACCAGCCCCGCTAGGACTCTTAAGCAGCGCCAACCCACCACGCGCCTGAAACCCTTCAAACTCCTCTCCATCACCAACCACACCAGTCTCTACCAGCTCCTCATCTCCTTCCTCGCCTTCCTCTGTTGTCTCTCCTCCTTTTCCTTGAGACACTTTGCCTCCACTTCGACTGCTTCAGTAGCCTGGAGACGGTGATTTCTTGGACGGTGGATATATCTAATGGAGCGGCGTCAGAGTCGAAGGTTTGTGTAGTTAGTGTTGTTGTGGGTGTGCTACCACTACCACTGCGGTGACGACGGAATAAGAGCGCATCGTCCTCGTCTTCAGCGAGTTGAATAGGTGGTCGTCCAAAGAGGTCAAACGCGAACAACGTTATCCTCCGAGGTTTCCCATTCCTCCCTGACATAGGCTTTCATTTCCCTCCCCGTCTCCCCCCGCTCAATATCCGAAAACTCCACTAAGAAACCTTGCAGCTCGTCAGGGTGTGCGCGGGATGCGGTTGATGGCGGGGTTGTACGGCTCTGGCCGTTCTTTTCCTGATAATGATGAGTTGGGCCGTCGATTGGTGTGTAAACTATCAGGAAAAGAAAGGGGGCGGAGACAGGGCATGCATGAGCCCAATGCGATCTGGGCTGTGTCGGTCTACGTTGAGGGTGTTGTCATTTGGCGGGAGAGCTTCTTGGTTTGGGAAGTTGAGGGAAATTTGAAGGGGATGTGGTTGAATCATCTGCAACTTCGTAGCTTCACGGCCCCTCAAAGGACGTGTTGTCATTGTGCAGGGCTCTGCGGAAAGTGGGGTGAGATTGATCCCTGGAGTAGTGGGTGAAGCGGGGCATACCTCGGAGAAGCATCCGTACCCCAGGAAGTATGTGGAATGAGTACAAGATAGAGATCGTGAGGTAAGGAAGGAGATAGGGGTAAGCTCCGGCCTTGGTTGAGAACAAGGGTACAACGTCGCAAAGGATATCCGATAGCCGTTGTGTTGTATTCGCGCATTGAATATTGAAGGTCTGAGTACCGAGGTTTAGTTTATGTTGTGAGAGACGTGATGGCGATACACACCTCGAAAAGGTTGCTGGGGTCACTTCTCTCAATTCTCAACGTCTTGAACGTATCACCCATACTTCTCCAAAGCAAGGTGCCGCCAATCTTCAAGGCCTGATGCAGCTGTAGACCCCGAATCCACAGCGCTAAGAAGTTGATGGTCTCTTGATGGTCGCCGTACTAAGCTCGACCTGATTGTTGTAATTATCCAGACTTCATGGCCTTGCTCACTTGACGAGTTGATACGACTCATCGATAGTGCGGGTTCTTGGGTACTTTGTTGATGGTGGTGGAAGGAGACAACGAGGAAAACAAACGTTGATCGATGATCAACATGAATTTGATAGACGGCCTGTCGTCCTCGACCATTATCATCATCTCCACCAACTTTGCTAGCCCATTACCAACCATTCTCCCCCTCAGATTTACACACAATTTTCTCTTTACATACTTGCTTTGCACTCAGGGGAAGTGAAGATTCAAGCTGTCCAGGTGGTCGAGTGTTCAGTCTGCCATTGCTTATTAAATGTCAAGCTAACACGGGAATGGAAAGATCACGTATCACGCAGAAGCTTCTAAGCGGGTAAAGGCAAGGTACAGGTTTTGGAAAGTCCACTGCACCAGGTATATACGATCTGGAATGGCTCTGTCGCTGCAGTACGTATCTATTCGGATTCATTCAGCTACTTTTTCGCTTACATCCCTTGTCTCTCTCCTTTAGAAACGCCATGTCGGTTTCCTCGCGTCCCGCGAACGTTTAACTGCCGTAGTCCTGGTTCGCCGATGATTTGGAAATCCTGTGACCGCGTTAACCGACCCTCAAATGAATGATCGATCGACGACAAACGGAGAGGGAGTTCGGTTGCAAATATGATGGCTGGGTATTTGACTGTCTTGTCGCTGAAGTTTTGCGTACGTGCCCTTTTTCATAAACTTTCTGCAAAATGCCCATCACGCGTTCAGGACGACGAACGGACCGTAGGTCTTCACGGCGCAGAGGAGAGGCTAGTCGTGCAACGGTGAACGTATTGTGCTGTTTAACAGACCAGAGGGTGGTTCGCTCACCCGTACCAACTCACTTCTGCGGCCATCTGCTGCCCAACCATCCAGCGGTAATGCGATTCTCCATGTGCCGTCAGGCCCACGTCAAATCTTGGACCAACCCAAAAACTGCGCAACTTACTATCAGCGGTGGAACGAGTAGGATGGGAGTCCCACCCCGGCACGTGGAAGTATCGAACGTTACCACGAGAGCCTTTTTTGCTCTTGGTACGACATGATTGCTCCCTCTTGACGATGAGCTAATCGGTTGGACTTTTATAGGATTCGTGAGGTGGCGAGGCCGAGAAACCAAAATCAGCCTTGCGACCCCATCGTTCGTCGCGTGCCGCAGGGCTACTCTTCTCTGATTCAGCTGAGGCAACCTTCAATGTATTCAGCGCATAAAGTACAACCGGCGCTCGTGCGGAGTAGTGACAACGATACTTGGGCATGGAGAGCCGGGATGCGAGGCAATTCGAGGACGACTGACGGAAATGGAATCAAATGGACAAAAGTGAAGCGAGGTTCTAGTTCGGATGATGATCAAAGAACCAACTCTAGTCGTCGTCATACACACCTGGTTTACGATATACGGAGTTAGGTACGTCTTCTCGTCTTTTGCCTTTCTATGTACTTAATATTTAACATTTCTTCTAGGTTTTTAGTATCGTCTCCATGGGGGATTTATGATGTGAAATAAAATACCGCACTCTCTTCTCTTCGTCCTATTGAAAGGCGCTGTTTGCTTTGTATTTCTCATACACGTCCGCTGACCGCGCTTTTCCTGGCGTCTCATCGCTGGATTGACGCCGAACCACGTTACCGCGCGTGGACCTGTCGGAACGCTGGTCTTGGTGGATGCAGCCCTCGGCAACTTTTGAGGGTTCTTACAGTGCTTTGCACTGCCGTCTGCACAACGAAGTTTCGAAAATGTGTTTGTATGTGTTGTACCGTGACCTCCACAAATCGAGATGCAACAGGCCGCTGACCATTTCAGGGATTCAAAATTCCCAATGCGCACAGATCCGGTCCTGATGCGTGACAATCTGTAACGAACATACAATACCAAACATAGTTTTCGCGATTTCGGTGTGCAGACGGCAGTGCAAAGCACTGTAATCAGGAACGTCAGCTGACCGACCCGGTGAAGCGGTCCGCTACCCATTCTGAAAATTGACGCCGCACAGCATCAACTCTCTCTTCTGAACCACGATGTCTGATCTTAATCGCCCCCACGAAAATCGTTTGAAAGGAAAGTTCAAGGGATTGCTCGATCGCCTTATGGGTGCAAATCGCCCACGTGATGAACGCCCCGGCGGTTCGAGGTTGGCTTTCATGACCCCCATACCCACAGATAGCATCCTGACGAGATATAGGTCGACGTTTACAAGGGCGCCTCAAGTTACGGGAGAAGAGACATCTCTGGTGTGTTTACAATGTGGAAACGATTCATCGGCTCATATACCTTGTCTTCGGGAATCCCAGAATGTAATGCAGGGTGCTCACAACTTCATTATGAGGGATTCAACATTCTACGTGGCTAAAAATGTGTGTCCTGTGATAACAGCATCGATGGTTTGAAACATTGATCAGACTTTTTCTCAAGATTGAGGTTCATGAACATGCCAGTGGGGGTCAAGAGGATAGACTCTTTGTTTCCCAAAGGCCAAATTCAAGTGCCTTATTTACAGGCCGTGAGGACATACTTGAGAGGCTGAAGGATCACTTTTCATCTCAAGATGAAGGGGATAGATGCAGAAAGTTCTTCTTGTTGTATGGTATGGGAGGTATTGGAAAGACACAGATTTGCTTGAAGTTTGTTGAGGAGATGGCTGGAAGGTAAGTTTCTTCAGACATAATATTGCTGATTTTATGACAAGTGCATGTAGATTCTCCCATGTTTTCTGGATTGATGCATCTTCTGAAGATACTATTGCTCTTGGTTTAAAGGGTCTTTGTGCTCATCCTGAGGCTAAATCTACTGGTATCTCTGTGTCCTCTAAGTCTGCTCTCACCTGGATTACATCGCTGCAGGGTACATGGCTGCTGGTGTTTGACAATGCTGATGGAGCACCTGAAGTTGTAGAGAAATTTATTCCATGTGGTTCTCAGGGCAATATTCTAGTTACCAGTAGAAATCGATCTCTTGGACGTGTCACATCTTATGAAAACTCTCTTGAAGTTGAACAGATGGCTGAAAAGGATGCCATATCACTCCTAGTGAAAGCCAGCCATCTAACTGAGCTGCCAGAGAGTATTTACAGTGTAGCTCAGCAGATTGTAAATGAGCTCTGCTGCTTACCTCTGGCTGTTGATCAAGCAGGAGCTTCCATTGAAGCTGGTCTTTGCAGTATTGATAATTATCTTGAGCATCTCTCTCGATATAGGAACAAGCTTATGAACCACCCTTCATTTAGGGGGGCATCTCAGTACAATCGTACAGCTTATGAAACATGGGATTTGTCATTTAATGAAATTGAATCAAGAGCAAACAAGAAATATGATGGGCATGACAAAGCAGCAGCTCAGGGTGCTATTCTTATTCTTGAAACTGCTGCATTTCTACATCATGAAAATATCATGGAGGCTGCTTTTAGAAAGGCTGCTATGGAATTCTCTAAAGGACATCACAGGAGACTGGATCAGAAAGTCAAAACCTGCATCACCCAATTGCTTCAGCTGGAAGAAGATCAGTGTTGGAATCAATTCTTCTTTCATGAAGGAATTAGAGTTCTTATGTCCTTTTCCTTAATCAAACAGGGCTCAACCTCTTCAGGAATCTATGCCATTCATCCTCTGCTGCATAAATGGAGTAGAGATAGGATGTCAATGTCTCAGAAAAGGTGCATGATGCAAGTGTCAAAATTGATCCTGGTAAACTGTATTACAGAAGAGATGACAGGTGAGAACATTGCATTCAACAGGGTTCTTGCCCCACACATCAAAGCCAATTACCAGTCAGAAGAGGAAAATGGCTTCAAAAGAGTGTTTGATGATGATGAATATTCCAAATTCAGTTATGTATTACTTCAAAATGGAATGTGGAAAGATGCAGAGTACCTTGAATATCAAATAGTAGAAATGAGGATGAAGAAGAAGGGGATAAAGCATCCATCAACACTGACCAGCATGGGAAATCTTGCAGTCACATATTCAGACCAAGGAAAATATGAAGAAGCTGAGGAGCTGCTGCTAAAGGTTCTGAATCTGCATAAAAAAGTGCTTGGACCAGAACATCCAAATACATTGACCAGCATGGCAAATCTTGCAGTCACATATTCAGCCCAAGGAAAATATGAAGAGGCTGGGGAGCTGGGG
>KN838853.1:14675-26339 GCA_000827195.1 Laccaria amethystina LaAM-08-1
GGGCACCGTTTGCTCACTGTAAAGCGAGTATAGTGGCTGGATTCGAGCAAGTGTGTTGGCAGGGGCTGGGCAAAGGGTGCATTTTGGAAAGTGTGACAAAAAGTCACGCTACCCAACACAACCAAATAAGTTTTCAAAAAATCCGTTGTGCAATCCATTATGCAAACGACTGTAAGCCAAATAGCGCTCACAAAGAAGTTGGGAAGTTCAGATGTATGGCAAACACCTAATTTACGTATTTACGATGCATATGACCTTGCTAAAGGCGATTGACGATGAGTATGTGCCAAATAACTTTCATGTTAACGCACCTTACGAGATCCCATAGGTTCCCAAGCGCAACTTGACGGAGGTTCAGCAAGATGTCACTATGCGTGACACGCTCAATCTTGTCGATAGCGAGGATGCATGGGAGGTGGCTGAGATGAGCGGAAGCCGTCCAGTTACCACAAGGGTCAAATATAGAACGAGCGGACACAGCACCTCATGCGCCGGAATCCACCTCTCCTTTCCATCTGGCAGAAACGAACACACCCCATATACATTCGGGCTTCACCCTCAACCACCAGTTCCTTGGAACTACCACTCATCAACGACATGTTCGTCCTTCAAGCAAAGATTTGTTGGGGGCGCTTGGGTACTGCTTGCGGAAGAATTTGCACCTCTTGTCAAGGGATAACGTCGAATTGCTGTACGAAGGGATCATTGGCCGCATCGAGAGTGGGATACATGCGCTGGAATCCATCTGTTGTCGCACCTAAAAACTTAAAAAATGTAATGTATTACCTGATTGAGTATGTTTTTGACATAGGAAGTCGGAAAATTGCCTTTTTTGGGGGGTAGTGGGGGGGGGGAGGTAGGCTGAGGGTGCCCTAATTTGTAATGTGACTGTATATCCAAAATCCACGTTCCGCCACCCCCTTGATTGGCCATCTCTCTCAACTTCACTGTCGCCAACGTTGCCGCCCTATGACCCCTTACCGTCCATTCCAATGCTATCGGTAACTCACAAAGAGCCCATCAGAATGGATCCCCTTCTCCCTGCTGAATCTTTGAGCTGGATTTCTTGTGATCAAGTAGATATCGTTAGCTCAGCCTTAGGACGAAGAACATAAAAGGTGGGTCCTCAGTAAATCATCCAACTATGTCTCTCAGTCTTTACATATCTTTACATGTATTCCACATCACCATTGTCGATGTTTGAGGGCCTACCGGTCCGTTTACTGAATGGATTGGTGACTTGCCCATGTATGTGGTACTTACCCATGATTTTGAATATAAACCCTATAGAGCAATCTGACCTATCATGAATTTCCTGATAGGTCAAGCCTTCCTTGACATACCAAGATGCTATGTGCATCTTGAGGTCGTCTGACAGTGCGGCAGTCATTGTGCAGTAAGTATAAGATCTTCCTTTTTAGGTAACTATGTCACATCACGCCAGGAAAATAAAATCCGCGTGTTCACGCAGTTATGCAAACGGCTGTAGTAATATGCCTTTATCTTGATGGATAATGGTTCTATCAGAACAGAAATTGTGTAGCTACTTAGAATTATATATGTATAATTATGGCTGAGTTTCATAATTTTTGAGTGTGTTTCAACTGACCTTTTCTTTTGAACTTTCCTGTGCAAGTAATTTTGGACTTTGGGGAGTCCTGGTTAATATCTCCAGGAGATTGAAGGATAGGATTCAGAAAAAAGAATACAAAAGATGCACTGGATTCAATGACTATTCCATAAAAATATTAGAGTCAGTAATGATGTCTGCATAAGATCTCCATAATTACTTTCTGGAGGCAAAATTCATTATTTAAGAAAATACCCACATGAAGACATTGAATTTATGGTCCAATCTTAATTGAAAAAAAAATGGTCTAAAATGCTAATAGCTTCTTTACTCTATTTGAGTCTTGATGGTGCAAAAAAATGGGTTGAGGACCTATAATTCTGCACATGCAAAACTGGCCATGTTGAGGTGGCATCGTGTGAACACAATAAAACTGCTGTTGTATTTAAATATGAGGAATTACTTGTTCATAGGGCTCATTTAAAGACAACATTCATTTTTAAAATATTTTTACTCAATTGGCCTAATCTCAAGCTTTCTGCTGATACAATTCTTTTGATATTTTGTGCAGTACATGCAGCTGCAGAAAATCAGTGGCCAGCTTCCTGATTATGTACAGTACATGATATTGAAACTCATTGGGATTGACCTCCACTTGCCTTAGAATCTAAAAATTCAGTTTGAATTAGCTACAGAACATCCTGATTGGACATGATTTGTGTGTGCTATGGCTTGCACAATTGTTTCATAGCAAACCTTCTGTACCATAAGGATTTTACCAAATATGGATGGCACCACCCAATTTGGCTGGGGTCTTGATGGACTGCTGGGACTTACTTATTTAGCGCGAAAATGCAGGAACAGCGTGGATATGCACTGACACTGCCCCCCATGCCTTATAACTAACCATTATACAGAAAAACTGCCACACCGCCACTCCCTCCCTTCATCACTCAACCTTGCGTCCTCCAATGACAACCACCCATCCGTATCCTCCCTCCTGCAACTAATCACATTTGGAGCCCAGCACAATCCCCACCATACCTTCACCGTCCAACTCCACGCCTCAGAACCTCGATGCAAACTTTTATTTGTGCAGCTTAGACAGTGGAATGTGCATCAGCATGGCTTGTCTCATCAGGTACGACCACAGGCAGGGGGAGGAGGGAAGATGTGAAGTAGCGATATTTTTGGTGACTGATGGGCTGTTTGTGTATTGTTGAGTATTGGAGCGGTGGGTTTCTTTTCTTCTCTCATACTGATCCATTTTACAGCAAGATGCAAAACCCTAGACACCTCTCCGAAATTTCCACACTCCACCTTGCTTTGTACAAACAACTGCATTTGGTGCAACTCCACTGTGCGCGCGTCATGGTGACTTCATAGTGTTTGATTGGAATGCACCATTTATATGTACTTTTACAAGTATGGTGCTTCTATATTTCTCTTTGTCCCTCTTCAAAGATGTCAGGGAACTACCGCTTTATATCTGCTGAACAAAAACGGCTTATTTTGACGATGTCTCTTCGTGGAATGATGGTGAAAGACATTGTCAGGGCAACTGGAATTTGCAAGAGGACTGTGTGTAGGATCCGAAGTACATGGAGAGATACTGGAGACGTAGTCAGGAGATCTTTGGAGAAGGGAAGGCCATGAACCTTATCATTGTTAGAAGTGTCGGTGTGTCATCAAAATTTATCACTTGTACAAGTCTTGCATATAATCAGTAAGTGAGTAGTATCTCGAAAGCTTGGTTGAAAAACAACCCAACATATATGCGAGAGAGTTGCAGCATGCACTCTTTATGGCATATGATGTCGAAGTAGACACAAGTACTATTACGCATGCATTACATCGGTGTGGTTTTACAAGAATGAACATAACTCGCCCAGCCAGGGAATGCAACGAGGACCTCTGGCTCCAGTATCAAGCAGACATTGGTGAAAACTACCCACCCGAGACTTTAGTATTCCTTGACGAAGCTGCTTGCAATCACTTGACAAGCAACAGACTAAAAGCATGGGGGCTGATAGGAGGTCGCGTACTGATCAAAGTGGAGCTTGGGATATTTCGTGTTGAGATCAGCGAGAACCTCAGTGAGCGGAAGGGATTCGAAGTCTGAGCTATCATCAGAAGAGTCTGGCATAGGGAACGTGCGCATTTGGATCCACGTGATGGAGTTGGATTAAACCCAGCAGGGTTGGTGGGGTTGGTAAAGTGGTTGTGAATGTAAACAGCCAGACCAAGGGCGGTGTTTGTAGTGGTCTTGTTGCTTGCACGCTTAGTGGCACGTTCACGGAGCTTGTCAAGGGAAAGGAAATTTGGTGGAAGGACACATGCACGATCGAGGGTCAGGTCATCTTTCTGTAATAATATTAGCTAGGATAGTGAAACCAACATGGAGACTCACAAGTTTTCGAGCCCACAGTGTCACCTCTTCGAGACCGAGCTTGATATGGTCTGAAGGATCCTTCGGACTGACACAACACCACCTGTTGGGGCCGTTGTGTTGCTCACACTTGAGCTTCTCCTTCACGATGTGAAGTTCTTCACCATATGCGAAATCAGTGGCTTTGTTGCCGTCAGTCTTCTTCTTCGCAGCTTCAGGAGCCACAGGATTCTGGGTAAATGACCATCAGCTAAGAAGAGAATATAGAAATACCAGGACGTACCAAATGAACCATCTGCATGACAACTTCTTTCTTCCTCCTTGTATTGTTCTTAGCCTTCACAAGCGCACGAAAGGCATCTCGAAGGTCGTTCTCAGTGGCGAGTTGTCCAGCGGGATCGTGTTTCACATTGTCAATAGACTTCCAGCTGAGCTCAGCAGTTGCAGCGTTGAGATTCATTGCAGCGCAAACACGACTGACAAAATCATCATGAGGAATATCGACGGGGATGTCAATATCCTTCGTAGACTTGTCATTCACTGGAATGCGAATGACAACGCGGTCTGTAAAATCTATCAACATCATCCGAGAGAAATACATGTAAGCAACATACCGATTTCGTGCATGCATAGTTGGGGATCAATGTTGTTGGGGTGGTCAAGCATATGGTTGGCTAGTGCGACGGCAAAATCCTGTGGCTGCGGTGGAGGTGGAGGCCCCATTCCCAACAAGTAGGCTGCCATTTGCCCTGGCTGTCGGCGTTGATCATTGCGGTAAGTGTTCTGATAGTTGTTATTATCCATGAGTGATACTGACCCATACCAGCATCCATTGTGCTCTTTATACTTTCGATAGGCATCTCATGGTTATGAGCGTTGACATTGAAATCCAGGGCAATGACATAAATGAGACGCCAGGAAATGCGCGAAGGGGAGGTTGGTGGAGCAAGAACAGGGAGCTTGCATCACTCACGCCCGCTCAGTTCCTAAAGCGGTTGTTTGTACAAAGTGAGGCGGAGTGTGGAAATTTCAGAGAGATGTCTAGGGTTTTGAATCTTGCTGTAATAATGATAAAAAAGGCCCTCCCCCACTCCCCCTGGCTTAGTCCCACAACAATTGCACACCTAACCAAAGAAACATCCCACCTCTGTCCTGATACCCCCCCCCAAAAAAAAAAAAACATTCCTCATCACCCAAAAAGCACTTTCTCTTCTTCCTTCAACAGTATTGTGTGGTGTCTGCAACCTTCAATAGTTTAATTAGACTCGCAACCAGTTCCTTACGCAGACCCTCCCCTTTTTGTACTACTTGCAAACAACACCAACAACTACCACAACAACACCAACATCTACCAAATTAGGAGGTGGAGTGTGAAAGGCACAAAGTAGTGTGGAGTGTGAAGTGGCTGGTCACGAGCCTAGAGTTTAATAGGCTTACAAAGTATAACTAGTCTAAATAAATAATTGTATACAAATTTATTAATAATCAAGATGCATTTCATCATTTCGCCTGTCCACACATTTTCTTGCACAATATTTAAAAAAAGTCAAGGTCATATTGACTCTAGATACTCCAAAGTATCAAGCCAAATTTATTTGGCATTTTTTTACCTGCTGCAAATTGAAAACCAGCTCTATTGCATGGGCTCAAGGGATCAGCCAGGTCTGCACAAAGCTCAGGGCCTAGGCCTAATTTGAATCATAAAAATAAGGGTAAAATATGTCTATATTACAATTAAGAGTCTATCATTTCCCCAGAACAGAAAAAAAGTATAAAGTACAGAGAAACACCATGATACTTTACCTGTGAAGTTAGAAGGCTAAAAATGCTCAGTAGTACTGGTAACCGCAGTAACTATGCTGTACCACAACATATTTGGTTAAACTGTGATTTTTTTACCAGTTGTTACCATGCTAGTCCTAGATAGTGTTGCCAGAGCTTGGCTTGGCTTGGCTGAGCCACGCGAGCTGAGCCAAAAATAGCCAAGCGGAGCTATTCTCACAACTTGGATGCCCCCAGCGGCTGGACCCTGCTTACAAGCCAGCTCCTTTATGGTATAGCCAGCTCAGCCGTGGCTTGTATCTTATTTTGGAAGTAACAACACAAACATAACCATAGCTTTGGAAGTACAAACCTTCTTGCTCTGAAAATTAACCTCAACATGGATGTTGATGTAGCTAATTATCCTGCTAAACTTGAAGGCTGTCAAGCAAGAGCTCATATGTACAGAGCTGAAATATTGTATATGTGACTTTTAGTTGTGATGTGTGACTAAACAAACATTGTCACACATGTAAATAACCAGATCAATGATCTCTCAATTTTATGGTGAGAAGAAGTGACAAGGACACATTGGGGTACTTCGGAAAGTGGTGGGAATCCTTTAGATTACTTCCATGTATCTATTAAGGATATTTGACTGTAAGTAATACTGAAATACAATGGTCCCTATTTTTGGTGACAAGCTGCTAGCTAGCCATGATTTGAGCCGCTGTACCTGAATTGGAGCCATCATTTTGACAGTTCAGCTCAGCTCCAAGCTCCCACGCTCCCCGCTTTGGGCAAAGCTGAGCAGGAGCTAAGCTAAGCCGAGCTCTGGCAACACTAGTCCTAGAATTTAGTACATATATGGCTATTGCTGACAGATTTGGCTATTTGTTCACATGACTTTACAACAGATGAGATCTCTATTCTAAAATTCATCCTCCTCATTTCTCTTGGCCATAGTGCCATGTCTGGAACCAAAAATATGATCAATTTGGATACAGTTGTGGACAAGCAAAGTCCACCAATTGCTTATCTGGCTGAAAACTCAATGAAATTATGAGATCTTCTCAGAATCTTATTCAGTTTTTCAAAATGTGTTGAAAACACCCCCTCTGAAGTTTTTCCCACAAGTAATTAGGAACAGCCAAATTTTTGGGGAAGATGTAATGTATGAAATTTAGGTGAGAACTGCACCTAAATGCATCATTGCAGTCCTCAAAACACTGCAGTGCCCTTTTTGATTTTGCACAGTCCGCTGGGCAGCCTCCCCAGTCAATCTGATCTGATAAGCTGACATGGACCACCACAATTGGTTGATAAATTGCCAGATCACTTCACTGTGACAAGCATTCAGTGCTTCTGAGGCAGCATCTTTTGTCTGTTGGAAAGTATTCTTGTCTACCTGTCAATATCAGTATTTGGTCTATCCCCAATACCATAGAGTAGAATCAGAACAAATTTTGCACTAAGAAAAGTATTGAGGTGTACCATTTCAATAGGATTGAGCTTGCAATGAAACTTTGGAAGGAAAATAGACTCATGCCCAGCCTCTCAAATTACGGTTTCAAGAACAGAAATTTGGTTAGCAAAATCTTCTTGCTTACTGAGAAGAAGTGTATCATGCAGCAATTATTATTCTCAAAAGGGCAGACTGGTGTGCATATAACACAAAAGTGGTGCACATCAAAGCTGTGCTGGGCTTCTACTGATTTTAGAGGCCAGAAATGTTGTGTTTGACTTTCTTCTTAGGAGGCATCAGTATATAGAGTCAAACTTCAAGATTTTATTGGGGCCAACCACTAGATGAAACCCTTTGAAATGTAGTCAATACACTCCACTTATCAAAAGGAAACAATTACACATTTTTTCAGCTTTTTCCATTCCCTTTCAAGAGTTCTCACCATAATTTCAGGGACCATTTCCTTAAATAGACATTTTATCAAGAACAGCTTAATAAATTTCTTTGAAGTTTAACCAGGACCTTCAACTAACTAATACACATTGTTCCAGATACTCAAAAAGGAAGTGCTATGTCAGCCATTTTTTAGTGGGCTTTGCTTGTCCACAACTGTACTTCATTCCGAAAAAATAAAATAAATAAATTGGTGGGGAATTTCCATCAAAAGGTGCTCAAAGTGAGACAATGATATCAGTCACCCTTTTTTGAATTCTGTCAATGCCAATTGCTTCCCAAAACAATCAATACCTGAGTATTTCAAAAATTATTCCTTCTTTAAGCTTCAAAAAATTATAATAAACAACTTTTATAGTAGCTATGAGCAGCCTGAACTTTATTTCAGAAAAAAGGGCATAATTGTAACAAACAAAAGACTGACAATGTGATGGTGAGCTATTTATAACAAGAACCAATTGAAAGAAAAATGAGGGTCAATGTATACAAGTATTAGAAGCCCTTAAGTCATTGCTGTGTTTCTGCAATGACAGGATGCAGAATCAGCATTAAAAGAGCAGAAAAGGATAGCTGCAATCAGATGTCCATTCTTCTGTAGCTACTATATCCATGGTTACATAATATAGATTAAAATTTTGTGTCTGGGCATGGTGCACCAGACTTAGTCGCCACTACTTTTGTACAAGGAAATTCCCAAGCTGAAAATATAACCTTTTTCTTATCCATCTGGTTCAAACATTTCCTTTTAGCAAGCTGATAAGAACTACCAGACTGACTTTGATTTACTTCAAAACTGACAGAGATAAAATATTTTGATATGGCCAATTTAGCTGCCTTATGTAATGTTAGCTAGATATGGAAGGCATGCCCATATGGACACAATAACAGTCATTTAATCAATCAAACTGTCTTGCAAGAGACTCTGGAACTTGTCAGTGAGATGTGCATTTCCTGGACCTGACACTCAAACAAAGGATGATCAGGCAGTTGAGCAAAGCCTTTGACAGATCCCCTGACAAATGAATCATTTTTGCACCTGTTATGTAATTAGGACAGGCCTTTCAAGGAATTTTAATTTTGACAGTGGTTTTGCCTATTGTTCAAAGAGGCATACAAACATAAAGAAATTGATGTCACTATTTTTAAAATGTGTCTTTAAGATGTGTCCACTGGACAAAAGAATGTTGAGAATTAAAATTCACAAATGGGATGGACTTCAGGAACAATTCAATTTGTCTCTTTGGCACCAGGAAATTTTTTTATTTTGAGCAAGGCTTTGCCTTGGGAACACAGTTGCAGACAAATTTAAACAGTAAGTACATCAATTGTTTTTATTCTGTCAGCCCCCTTTGAACAATAGACGAATGCACTGTCAACATTAAAATTGTCCCACAGATCCGTCCTAATCATATAAAAGGCACAAAAATGATTTATTTGTCAAAGGATCTTTTAAACACTTCACTCAACATCCCAATTGTCCCTTGTTTGAGGTGTGAATGCTTTGATTTTGAATCTATAAGCATCCATCCACCAATACATTTGGTGTTCCCACTTCTGAACTGTGTCAAGCACAACCGCATCCATAGCCTTCAGCAAATTATCTTTCTAGATGTTTCTGAGTTTTGACTTCTCACATGTTCACTATTGGTCTCTTCTTTGACTTACTTTTGTAGGGCATTTTAGAGAGTAATATGAATAAAAAAGCTCAAAAACACATCTGATACATCTAATTAAGTTTTATGCATGTATTTCAACCATATTTTGGCCCAAATTTTCATCTAAATTTCCCCACCCCTAATTATGAAAAAATCCACAGCTAAATTGGCCACTGTACAAAAGTAGCAGTGACTAAGTCTGGTGCACCATAGTCACATGGAATTTTTTTTACCACAAGCAAAGTCAGGTAAGTAAGTTTCAAATAAAATGTATCTTGAATGCACCAGACACTCTTGTGCATGAAAGAAAAATTAACAATCAATTTATACAGTGGAAGAGGATGTTGAATGTCAACGTGTGCATAAAGGAAAGGAAAGAATGATGATAATTTTCACAAATGTCTTTCTAGAATAGTTTATTGTGCTTGAGCAGGTACTCCTCTCTACCCATGATTCAATGCAAAGTTGTTGAGTGGATCACAACACCGTGAACACATTCTGCACGCAGGCCCTTATTTCTCTTTCTCTTTTTCCTTTTTCTCCTTTATATAGAACTCATCCTTTATTCTCTATAGTATATATACATTGAAGTAGCTACTACGCACCTCAGTCTGTTATACTGAGACTGAGGTGAGCCACTCTATTTATCGTTACGATCTAATACTTACATTACCTAGTGTTACCTTTACCATGACATCTAGGTACATCTTATCTTAATTTAGTCCGTTATACCGAGACTGAGTGTTACCTTTACCGTGACATCTAGATCAGATTTCTACAGGTTATGGGCCACTAGTCACATAAGTGACAGCAGGAACTGATCTCATCTTATCTCATCACACGCGATCCTTTTGGACGTGTTATTGACGCGTTCCTAATTAAGAACATGCTTAAATTCTTTATCGCCTTGTGTCGATTCCACGAAACACCTTCATGTCTCCCAATCCCAAAGCCAATTCACCCACATCGCTCACCGCCATGACATCCTCCACCAACAACGACACACAAATTCCTTCTATCTCCCTGATCCGGAGCAGCACCCCCTTTTCAGGGGAAAAGCTGAGCAAAGGAAAAGGAAACTATCGACAATGGTACAAAGATATGCTCATTCACCTTATGGGCACCTGCCTTTTTGACTACGTCGAGGACGACGATTTTATTCCATCCGCCGCTAACAAACCCTGAGCACACAAGAACTGGCTTGCGAATGATCGCCAAACTTGGTCCATCATCGCCGGAAGCATCAACATCAGCGAGCGCTCATATATCAAACAAGCTGACAGCAGCCCCATGACTGCAAAGAAGGCTTGGGATAGCCTGAAACTTAGACACGAGAACGAGGGGCCAATACGCCAAGTGAATCTTTTGCAAAAAGCTCTAGCTGCTAAATTCACAAAGGACAACCCACTCCCGGAGACAGCCCGTCAAATCTGTGAAGACATTAAGCACGCTTTCACCATAGGGACTCTCAACGAAGACCTTTTATGCTGCATCGCGCTCATCAACACGCTCGAGGATTTTCCCCACCTCTGCACCAATGTTTCCACCAGTCTTACCAACTCTAAACAAGGCTCTTACACCGCAGAAAATATTCTCCTATTGCTCGAAAACGAACAAGGCCTCCGCGACACCGATTTAATGAAGAAAAATCGAAATAATCACTCCACTATCGAATCCACCGTTCTAGCAGGTCAGACCCAGCCCAAATCCTCAAATGCTCCATGTTGTAGCGGTTGCAAACGTACCAGACACACAAACGAGTACTGCATCATGCCAGGAGGAGGCATGGCCGGCAAAACAATCGCTGAGTCAATCGCCGCTCGCAAGAGGGATAGGGAGAACAAAAAAGGAGGAGGAAATAAAGCTCAGACCCCAGGGAAAGTCTCCGTTACTATGAGAGACTCCACTGGGAAGGCCTTTATCGTGTACGTTGACTGCACGGATATTTCTACACCTACGCCTAGTGCCGAGTTTGTGGGAATTGCTTCAGATGTGATCCCTGAGGAGAGTTCCTCCACCGCCTCAATAGAAACCATTGAGTACGAAGGATGGCTTGTGTTCGAGGAGGAGCCGCAAGCCACCATAGATTGGAGCACTCACACTAAACCATCTGACATAGCCGCCATTTCAGCACTAGTGGTAACCACTTCTTTTGATAAATCTAAGGCATTTGCCACAATTTCCATTGTGTATAATGCCACACTCATCAATGAAAGGGTTTCATTAGGTTGCCATGCCATTTCATTCATTAAAATGCCTTATATTTCTATTTCTTCAGTATATTTCATTGTGAATTTCATATCTATTCCCTGGCGCTTTCAATGAATTTTTCATTCTTGTACCTTGGGTATTTCATTGTAAATCTCATATT
>KN838855.1:0-11249 GCA_000827195.1 Laccaria amethystina LaAM-08-1
GTGTCGACGATTTCTTCAAAGAATTTTTCGAACGCCGAATTGGCTGCAGTTGGCACCTCCAGTCCGCGCACTGGTTGAGAATGATGACGATCGCCATACATTACGGATGCCGAGGGGCCGTCAACGACGCCATTTGTGCTTGCAATAACTTGAAGAGGCTTACTGCTGCGAGCGCTGGTGCAGAAACCGCTAAATAGGTACCTGACTTCGGCCCATTCCGACTGTTCGTACTGTTCGAGGATCGTTGCTTTAATGCCAGGATCAACGCCCACGACATCCAGCGCATGGTTGATGGTCCAAATGGAGTCAGCGGGAGGGTGATTGGGAGGATATGGATAGTTGATCGTCATGAATGCCTTGTCAGTTTCGGAGAGAACATTGTTGGGCTTGATCTCCAGATTTTGGTGGTTCATGGCAGCCGGCATGAAGTACCTACAAATGGGATTAGTAAACAATTGCTTCAAACGAGTTGTCACGTGACGCACATCATAATTGACTTGACATCAAGTGTAGAAAAGTTGCTAACGTCGCTAACGTTGTACACACTCAAAATCTGCTGACGGACTTCTTGCTCAGTCCAACCTTGGGTCTTCTTGTAAAATTCAATAACAGCTGGAGATATGCCACGTCGGAGAGGAAGATGAGGGATAAGAAAAGAATAACTTACCAGATTCTTTCAAGGTGATTGTACCATCACGGACAGGAGATTGGTGCTCGTGCATGAGGCCAAGGGTGTGGCCGAACTCGTGTAAAATGACACCTCTCTCCGCTGCAGTAATGGTAGTAGAGTGGCCCCCGATCCAACCCAAGTTCATCGTGGGATGGTTGGCATCGATGAGGTCGATTTCTTTCCCGACGTACGACCAAGAACCCGACTTGGGATCAAAGGTGATACGAATGGTGGCGTTGCCGGTGGGAACGAAGGTAAGATTAACGTTGGCGTACTTTTCCCACTCTTGGACAACTGTTTTGACTTTGCTCTGTTGAGTAGCGTTCCCAGCCTTTGGGCCCGTGAAGGTGTACGTCAGGGTCTGTAAAAGGCAGTGATTAGCATCGAGGAGCATAAACGGCGTGAAACGGATGTGACGACGTACGCTTCCATTATCCCACAGACGAGTGGCCTTAACGACAACGGCTCTCATTACTGCCCCTCTACCAATGCGATTGACGTCGGCTTTGGCATCTGAGGCAGCGTCCTTGTCGTGCGAAGCTTCAGCGCAAGCACGTTGGTACCAAGCCACCTCTGGAACTTCGTCGCCTTCAACGACGGCACTCTTGGTGATGTCGTTGTCAGCTGAAGCTGAGGTGGTCGGGGCAGCGGTAGCGGGTTCTGTGGCAACTTTGGCGGGAACCGCTTCCGTAGTATGGTAGTCAATAGCAGAGTCAGCGGTATGAGACATGGGAGAGGATTGCGTGGGATGAGCTTCGCGGACGGTAAAGAACAGAGGGCTGTTGGGGAATTGCAAGTTGATCAGAGCAGACTTTATATTCTTTCGGTGGCGTCAAACGGTCAGGTAAGTCAAAGACGCTTCTTCACATGAATTGAAATCTGCTAAGGATAGATTACATCTCGGGAACATGAAATCGCCTGTGAACCAAAATCAGAAGGTTCGGAAATGGAACCGTTTGTCTTCGCGCCTCAGTAACATGGTTCAGGGCATGTATTCTGGATTAAACGACATTTTGACACTTGACAAGGTCTTGTCAAAACCAGCTTTTGACGTGTCGTATGTATACGCAGTCCATCACACCTCAACAACACTGTCAGTGAAAGGACGTTGCAGAGTACGTGCCCTCATCGAGGGTTCTAGCAGCATGAATTTTAACTTTTGAAGCGACGCATCTATTTCTGGTCCACAGGTCGAATTTCTCTGAACTAAAAACATATCGTCACTCCAGCCTACTCCAGCTGCCTCTATAATTACAAATTTCAAACGTTCAGGTCCGTGATCGATTTCCAGCTAGGCCCCACGATGTTCCTGGGGCCTTCGCGCTTGCAAATTGGACGGCTTCGCTCCGTTCTGATGTCTTTTGAGTACGTGAGCATGTGTAATTGCGTTTGGCCGTTCTTATGGGTGGGATAATTTTCTGTGTGAAAAGACACATACCCTCAGGGGATGCTAGGAACTTCAAGCAGAATAAAATGCTTCAAGAGTACAAAGTCTGGGCCATTTGAGGGCTCTTGCGGCTTCTCTCACTTAAGGACGCCAAATGTCGCGATTCGGGACACCCAATTCTCAGCAGCACTTGTAGACGTAACTTTATTTGTCCAAAATCGAAGTGGCGGAAGCGATGGACGAAGCGTGAGCAAACGTTCAATGGAATTGAGGATGACCCTACAGATAATTAATTGATAGACCCGGGTGGAACTGGCTAAATATAGAACAGAGATCAACGTGATGCAGGCTAGTTTTGTTTGTAACGAAAAGTGTTAATTAGCTGTGATTAGCTGTATCGTTTAAACCAAATCCTTCGCGGTCGACGGGTTTTTCGAATTCAAATTTAGATAATGGAACAAAGCTGTCCAATTTAGGAAAGCGCGAAGGCCCAAGGAACATCTTGCAGACCTAAACATTTCCACCACAAGAGTTCGGAATGAACATCTGAAATTTGTTAGGTGCCCCTCTTTACACCGAGCTTATCACACTTGGAGGCGCTGTCGATGTAATCAAGAAGCTCTTGAAACCAGCAGATTCGAATAGCAATTCATGGGACGTGCTCCAAAAAGCCCTGGATACAGATGCATTCATCAGCGATATTCAGGGCACTGTAAATATTTGGGGCTGTCGGGATGTCCGGAAACCTGAAAAGCCGGAAACCTGAAAAGGGTAGTTTGAGGGCCCCAGGGTACCAGGGCGCCCATCAACATGGAATCCTTTGTGGATACGGCATCTCGGCTGAAATTTTGTGTTACGGAAAGTCATCCATTTTTGGTGGTTGATAAACTCGTGTAACTGGAATGCTAAATTGTTGATGCTTGAGCGCTGAAAGGGAGCCTTCATGGCAAAACACAAACAAATAAAGCGGTCTAGGTACCTCAGAAAGACATAATGATATAGGTCCTCATGTGGTTCAAGATCAGGGGAGATAATGGGAGGCTTACACGCCTAGGAACTCACGCTCAAAAAAAAAATACAATGGCTCCCATAAACGTTCATTATTCGTGGGATGAAGCTGGACAAACGTCAAACTGTTGAGCTGTCCGCAATGGAAAAGAATCACTGAGAAGTTTTCAAAAAATGGAGTCTAGTTCGTTGGCGTGCAAGGTCTCCGATGGGTTATGCGCAACTCGAAATACACCGTGCGGCAAGTATTCGAATAGAAACGTTGTTACAAAATCCTGCAGCCAATGGTTTGTGCATGTTGATCGTGAGAACAGGTACTCGCATCGTGGGGACTTTTATAATCCATTTCTTCGCATCGATGTCTGTCCACTAACTGGTCACGGTCTAGTGAAACTCCGGATTTGACGCCTTGTTACTCAAATCAATTGTTGAGGTCACCAAGCCAGATTTGCGCCAGAAAACTCGACCATTCCACGCACCGCTGCAGACCAGTGCAAGATGAAGCATCAGCAAAATTGCACTACTTTTATGTCGTTATGTCATGAAGGTACCCTTGCTTCATCCGACTGCCAGGCTCGACTCCTTCGCTCCAGGGTATATTTTGCGGCGCGTTCCTTACATATGTGCTGTATAGGTCTTTTCAAGGGACAATTTTCAATTGGCAGCCCATACTGTTGGAAACGACGTCGACATTTATGTCATTATGTCATGAAGGTGCTTCATCCGATTGCCAGGTTCGACTCCTTCGCTCTCAAGCTATATTTTGCGGCGCGTTCCTTACATATGTTCAGTATAGGTCTTTTCAAGGGACAATGTTCAATTGCTTTCCTCCTTTGGGCCAACTGTCTGATTTCGGTTCACAGGCGATTTCCTGTTTCCGAGCTGCAATTTATCCTTAGCAGGTTTTGTTTCACGTTGAGAGTTGTCTTCAGTTCTCTTGACAGTCTGGTCCGCTACTGAGTGGGTATAAGGCCTACCCCAATTGACCTGCCATTCTTCAACCGTCCTCTGTTCTTTACCAACTGCGGAACTCATCAAACAGAACCTCCTCTCATGTCTTCTATCGCCCCTCCTACTGTAGTTGTCCATACCTCGCTGGATGAATCTTCCAGTGCAACGGTCGCCGACAATGCTATTACGGAGCCTGCTACTGCTGCAAAGGCCCCTCTTATCGCTGCAACTGTCCCCGCTACCACAGAACCCATGACTGCTTCCACAGAACGCCTTACTGTTGCCTCAACCTCAGCTGACACCGACATCACCGTCGTTGTAGGCGACGAAGTTCCAGCAGTCCCTTGGTACCAATGTGCTTGCGCTGAAGCTTCACTCGGTAAGGCCGCAGCCTCGTCTGCCAAAGCTGCCGTCAATCGCTTGGGTGGTGGCGTGGAAATGCGAGCCGTTCTCACTCCGGCAACTCGTATGTGGGACAACGGAAAAGCACGTCTCCACTTTTCACTCCATCTTCGATGCTGATCACTGCCTTTTACAGACCCTCACCTACACCTTCTTGGCCCCAGAGGCTGGCAACACTATTCAGCAGAACAAAGTAAAAACAGTCGTTCAAGAGTGGGAAAAGTACGCCAATGTTAAGTTCACTTTCGTCGCCACTGGCAAGGCTACCATTCGCATCACCTTTAACCCCTCCTCGTGTTCTTGGTCCTACGTTGGGAATATAATCGCCCTCATCGAACCCAACGAAGCCACGATGAACTTGAGTTTGATTGGCAGCAGCTCTACTACCATCACTGAAAACGAGAGAGGCGTCATTTTGCACGAATTCGGTCACACCCTTGGCCTCCTGCACGAGCACCAGTCTCCTGTCCGTGGTGGTACAATCACCCTGAAAGAATCTGGTACATTATTCATTTAATACCACTTTCCTTCTTCACCGACGTGACATATCTCTAGCTGTTATCGAATTTTACATGAATGACCAACGTTGGACGGAACAAGCAGTCCGTGAGCAAGTTTTGCAAGTGTACAATTTTACCGACGTTAGCAACTTTTCCGCACTCGATGTCAAGTCAATTATGATGTACGTTTACAACTCATTTGAAGCAATTGTTTACTGATCCCATGTGTAGGTACTTCATGCCGGCTGCTATGAACAAGGAGGAGCTGGAGGTCAAGCCCAACAACGTTCTTTCCGAAATTGACAAGGCATTCATGACGGTTAACTATCCATATCCTCCCAATCATCCTCCCGCTGACCACATCTGGACCATGGATCATGCGCTGGATGTAGCGCGCGTTGATCCTAAGACTAAAGCAAGAATCCTCGAAAAGTACAATCTGTCGAAGTGGGCTGAAGTCAGGGACCTCTTCAGCGGCTTCTGTGCCAAGGCCCGCTATGCCGATGGCGTCAAGCCTGTTCAAGATATTCCAAGCAGAAATTCCGTCGCCCCATCGCACGGACTGGACGTGCCAGCTCCGGCCAAAGCGGTGTCCACTGATCCTAACTTTCTTAAAGTCATCGTCGGCAAACTCAAAGAGGTGTTCGCGCCCTCGACCGGCCAATGCTTCGCTTTCCAGTTCCCTGGTCGCTTCCTGCAGAAAGACTTGTATTCTTGGGACACATCTGCAGCCGGGATTTATTCACAGTTCGCCAAGCCAGCGGCCGTCAACGAGAGTGAATTCCGTCTCGTCGATCAGCTGTATAACGTGAGCGAAGTTATTGGTGCTCCCAACGGGCAAAATCTGTCCATCTGCTACGAGCAGGTTCTCAACAACTTGGTGCCTGGCCATGACAACGACTCTCATATCATGGCCAAGCAGCAGGATAAAATTCGTCGTTGGCTCATGAGGGATGTTCCTGCCGCGAGATGGGTTAAGGATCTTATGGAGTCGCAACATTCGAGGTCTGCTTTATTGGCCGAAGCCGTTGGCGGCACGGAAGACCCTGATGGCAAACGTGTACCACAGTTTGCAATAGCTAACAAGCTTTCGGATGATGGTAAAGTCAGCCGCATGGAGCTCGCAGAGGCGCTCACTGAAGAGTACCTGTCCGCGAAACAAGTTTGGGAGTTGGAGCGCGATAACATGATCAAGAATGCGCGGGCCAAGGGTGAGGATATGGAGGACATCATGCGCAGGTTGGCACACACCACGTCCATCCGAGAAGCACAGCTTGCCGCCAAACACGCGGATGCCGTCGTCCGCGGTTATTCTCACGTCATCCGCCAATATCTTGGTTACATGGACATCAAAAGTCCATCGGAAATGCTGCAAGACGCCAAGGACGCACTTCGCGAGGCTGCCACCAGTTCATTCGATGGCGCCATGCACATCTATCCCGTACAGATGACGCCTATCGATTGGTTCCAAAGTCTCGAGACATCGTTCACGATGGAGGATCTCACACGGGATCCGGAACTCATTTACAACCAGATCGAGGCCAAATCTAAGCTCGTGGACTTACTTGAAGGTCGCTTGGCTGCGCTGCAACTCAATCCCAAGGATGACCTCAAAATGTTGAAGTTGATGGCCGAACAAGCCCAGTCCGAGTACAGCAAGAGCCAGTCCGAAATTTCCAAGGCGTACACCAACGAAGTCATTGAAACGGCAAAAAACTGCATGATGGGTAACGTGTTCCAGTACAGCGTTTTTGAGGCCAAGGCGAACCGTCGCCGATTTGGCGCATTCGACAACATCGAAGCAGCTATGAAGAAAGTTACTGATGCTCATGACGCCGTCAACAGCGCTTCTCGTGCATATTCTCAGGCCCTATCGGCGGCGACTCTGGCGGAGGCAACGGATACCTCGAAAGAGACCACTAGCATTAGGCTCCAAATTGATGCTGTTCGAAAGGAGATCGCGGAGCTCAGAACTCGAGTTCAGGTCTTGCGCGCCAGGCTGACCGACCCTGAAACCATCCCGCCATCTAATGAACTCCGGAACATTCGTTACTTCCCCGACCGGGAGAGTGGCACAGCTGGAGGTAGTAGGTGGCAGGAGATCATCTTTTCACATGAGACGTCAAGCTATCGCGAAATATGCAACAATAAAGTTAGCTCCTCGGTTGCTGATAGCGACGTTCGCTTCTTCTGGGGTTTCAAGAGGGAAAGCTCGTCCGCAGACGACTCGGCTTTGTCCAGCAGCGAATCGTTCAAGCTTGACATCGGGTTCCGAGCCACCATGGTCACTTGTGATCGTGGTGGATGGTTCCAGCCCCAGTTCTTCAAGCAATCGAGCGGATTCTATCATGTCGACAAGAAGATCTTCGCCTCGAAGTGGCCTAATGGTATTAATAGCATGGACGATGTTAAGAACGCGACTCCAGAACAATGGGAAGAGTTGAACAAAGGCCTTTTCCCAGCGTATCCGGTCGGGTTCATCATCTGCAAGGTCCGTCTACACTTTAGTCCATATTTTTCTTTTTCTGACGATGCGCCTATATAGGACATTACAATCAAAGTCCACATGAGCGAGGAGCAACTCAGTAGGTACTCGCATGAGGACGTTGAAGAAGATGTTAAGTCCTCTAGTGGCATCTTCTGTTGGTCGAGCAGCAGCTCGTCGTCGAAGTCTAAGCGTTCGGAGAGAGAAACTTTTACTTCTGCCGCCAGCGACGGCCTCATCATCCGCATTCCCGGCCCACAGGTGTGTCTTCTCAATTTATCATTAACTTACAAGTACCTCAATTATGTTATGCAGATCCTGGGATATATGCTCCAATATGTCGATAACGACTTGACCCAAGATCTCCCTTCCACGCTCTCCGATGACTTCCTTATCGCTGATGCAGACTACGAAGCTGGGTTCAACAAAACCTTTAACAGCACTGGGTTCAACAACACCTTCAACGGCACTGGGTTTACCAGCACTGGGTTCATCGACATCAACGACCCATCTAAAGCCTTGGTTCCCCCTGTTGCGGATTCATCCACCACCACTGCTGTTTCTGCTCCCAAGGAAAAGCCCGCCCACTCTAGCGGCTTCTACCCCGCCCCCAAGGCGCGGGCCTAGTCGGCCTGCTCCTCGTCCTCCTCAATTAGTTCTATTCGTGCTTTTTTAAAATCCGTAATATTCCATGTTTATACACGTTCTCGTTGCTAGCGTCTCGGACTCCTCGTTAGACTCCCCTTTTGTTACTTATATATCTCGGACCCTTTCGATCGCTCCCCATCACCCTATCCAGAATCCATTCGACCCCTCTCTGCCTTTTGAATCAGCTTGTTGGTTACTATAACACCGCCTGATATGTATACGCCATAAATTTCATGTTATCCGATTTTTGACTTGAGTCAGTATAATGTCGAGTGAATAGGAATCGGGAACTTGAAAGAGTTGGGAGAACTGTGGTGATCATGACGAGCCAGAGGTGAACGGTTTCCTATTCTGTCGTCGATTGCAACGACGGGCGAGTAGCATCCCTTCTTCATTGAATATTGAGTGTTCACATCGTTCGTTCCATTCCATATGTTATTCAACTCTTCTCTGAAAAGCAATAGACCGCGACGGAATAGTCACTTCATGAACCCGGAGCTTGGAAATCAAGACCACCCTAAAAGTTGAGGTTTCCTGAATTACCGGTACCCCATCCCTCAGTCTTTCATTCGCAGTTCTGACTAAAATGCTGAACAGCATGGTTCACTGGACGGTTAAGTACCAGGTACACTTTCCCCAGTATATCCCCCAGAATACTGTGGGGTGGCCATATGTATAGGTGAACAGTGATCACATTCACAGGTCGCTTGTTGTCGACGTTTCGTCAAAACTTCTTCAAGCTGGCAAGGATTTGGAGTTTATCCACATCCCCCCTCTGCGTTTCCCAATGCTCAATGTCAACTTCAGGTTTGGGCGACATTCTCTGTGAAGGAGCTCGTCAGTTGTCTTTGCGGCACCGAGGTCACATACCGTATAACTTGTCTGAATTGCGGCTGGGTCGCTTTGCGATGGATAAGGGTTGTTGTGGGCGTAGCCTAAGCAGGGTCCTAGTTCTTCAACGAGGTCGGGATGGCGCTAGTTAGGGAATATCAGTTGTCTTCCTTGATTAATATCGTCAGGTTACATGAAATGACGAATAGAAAATTTCGGGCTAGCTCACCTTGTCAAAGAGGGGAGCATGGTGCGCCTAAGGAACGTTCTCGAAAGAGATCCGTTCTTCCCTAGTAAAAACTTTGCCTGAAGTGCGACCCAGATAGGACGCCCGACCGTTGCGTCGACGCGTCTTCCGAAGCGTTAGCCGCACAAGCTCAAGTGGAGAAAAGCAGAACACGCAACTCGACGTACTCCAATTGCGTATAACGTCATACGTCCTCCGTCTTCAAAGCCTAATACTACGCCCCACCCCCGCCAGACCCTCGATGCACGAAGCAAGGGTGGCGTAGGCGCGGGGGACTTGTCCCGTCAGATACCATAACAACTAAGAGGCTTCTTCGAGGATGTTGTTGTCGAATTGTGAGCTTTGGTTGTGGATTTCTTGGTTGCCTGGTGTGGATTTCATAGGATTTGGAGTGAATTTCGTTGAGTTGTTGGGTGGGCGTAAACGCGTTTTGGGAAGGGGTTGTTGGCATTGTCTGGCTTTTTCACGCGCATGCGTCGCCTCCTAATGCCAAAGACATGCGAGGCGAGTGTGGTTGGTTGGCTTGTCACTTTTGAGCTTTAAATTAAAAAAAATCGTCGGCCAACTTACATAGCTCTCCAAGTTCGACTCCAGTCGTTGCAGAGCTCCGGCAACTGGCAAAGCGTGACGGCGTCTTATCACGTATCAGATCATACATAATTTTTTCCATTTTTTTTTTTTCACACTGACGCTAATTAGCATATATTCATGCCAGCAAGCCCCTTTTGACTTCTCGCCTTGTCCTACTACTCACCAGCACGTACGAGCCAAAGCGAGAAAGGGCGCGCAAAAGGGAACGGTTGAAAGGTGAGTTTCAACGCCATCGCTCCATGTATGCGTGGTAACGACGATCACCGATAGTCCCCCTGTATTGGCATCCTGGACTTGTGTCGGCGTGCCAGGGAATCGTATGGAGGTCGACCACCCTCCTGGTCCACGGGTCGTAGTACCCTCGAACGCACCATCCCTACGGATTATACAGGGAAGTGTGACAGTATGCGCTGAACCGGGATGTGGTGCTCTTATAGAGTATTACTCCGCGGTAGGCAGTCGTTGTGATCGATGTACTATCCGACGCAAGGCCCGGGATTTCTATGCGATGAGGGGTGGAGCATTGAATGGAGTTGGGATGCCGGGCAATGGAAACCCGCATGTACGTGATACGTGTTTGTGGGAAGAGAGAGAGATGTATTGTTGATCCACCCAGGTACGAAGACCGTTGGTCAATGGCGTGAGCGTGTCGGTGAGTTACCCCCCTCAAGTTGCAACTTGCGTCAGATGTTCAAGCTGTGTTCAAGGGCGCTCATCAACTGCCCAACCCTTCAAAACCGTTCATGTCGATACCACACCAAATCCAAAGACCTCACCCGTCCATATCCCATTCATTCGGAGGCGTAGGGCCATACCTCAACCACTTTAACTCGCGCGGAGAAATGGTTCAATTCGCGTCGAGGCCCATGGTTCCCCCTCTTCCCGTATGTATGCGCGCCTCTTCTTCTTTCCCTTCCCTTCCTTCTTTGTATATCGTTCTAACGAACGGAACAGACCTCCGCTCCGATACGACTATGCAATGGACCAGGCTGCAACGCAGTTTTACTCCCCCAATACCATCATCGATACCCCGGACGCCTATGCAAGCGATGTCAACAAACTCAACTTCAATCCATGCCACCACCTGCGCCTGCGTCTGTGCAATCGCAGATGCAGCGCCTACCCCCACCCCCTTCGGAATCGACTGTCGAGGGTGAGGGCGATCCCGCCATTGATCTAGTGAGTGACTCGTCCTTTTCCCCCTTTGCCTCCCATCAACTCCCATTTCAGACCAACTTGGACGCGGGGTTGGAGGATGCCGAGGACGATGATGTTGGGATGGACGACGATCTTCTTGAGCTCGAACTGACATACCCCGAGGTGCGTTTTTTCGTGTTTACACAGCGCTTGTTTGATAAACGCCATTGGTTCACACACCAGCCACCACCACCACCTGCAACTCCGAGCCCAAGCCCATTCGTGATGACCCCACTGCATCAGGAAAACTACACATCGACTTAGGCCGCTTAGGTAACTTTAACAAGTGCAAAAGTGGCGAAAGTGAACTCAAGTGGCCGAGTGACGGTCAC
>KN838855.1:21337-43424 GCA_000827195.1 Laccaria amethystina LaAM-08-1
CAACCGAAAAAAAGACCGGACTGCAGTCCGGTTCAGTTCGGTTCTATGGATTTTTTCGGTCCATAGGACTGAACCTGCAAACACTAATTGAATCTCTTGTGAGCTGGGCGTGGTAAGGCCTTAGTGAATACATCAGCTAGGTTATCTTCTGATGCACAGTGTTGTATGATGATAGGGTTGTCACCAAGACGTTCAGATACAAAATGATGCTGGATATCAATATGCTTTGACTTTGAATGCAACCCTTGGTTCTTGGAAACATCAATCACAGGTTGATTATCAATATTTAGTTGTGTAGGTTTATTTTGTAGTAAACCAATTTCTGTTACGACCCGTGGGTATTTGGACAGCTGGTATGTTTCGCAATGGACCTAGGTGTTAGGAGGGCCTTGACGTAGGTTGAGTGCCGCCGTACTGTTCTAGTGTGTAAGTATTTCTTTGATAGACCTTGTGTGATGCTTTGAGTTGATGATTCTTCTAGACTTGGACACCTTTCTACTTCTTATGTCCACAGGCCCCGAATTCCCATTTGATGCCCGCCCACTCGTGCAGCAGCCCTCATTGTCACGTAGACCCACTCACACAGCCGCTGTCATTCCCTCTCTGCTTTCTTCTCACTTTGCCTTCCTTGCTGCCCTTTTCTCTTATGTCTCCTCGAAGTACATCGGTTCAAGAAGGAACAGTGCAATGGAGTGTGAAGTCACACGCAGCCTGACCAAAATGTTGCCACAATGTGCACAGATTGCACGATGCGCACCATTGGACGACCAGTGTGACATATATATGCCTTATCTGCACCATTTAGCAAATAAGTAGGGGTCACGAACTAAAGGGTGAGTACCATTCCAAATGATTCGCTTGAACTCTCAGATCTGACTTAGTAGCAGTGTTTCGAACTGGAAGAGTCATGCATTTATATGGAGATATGGTTCTCAGGCTTCATGAGGAGCAGATGCAGCATAGAGACTTTTTAGCACTGCTTACATAATTAGATCAAAATCCTAATATTGATCAGTGGCACCCAAAGTAGCCCCGTCGCCAATGGTGGCTGGTTGTTTACATTTGTAAAATGCCAGTCGTTGTGGAGGGGTTCAAACAAATAAGAGTTGGTTTAAAATAAATGATTGGATCAATGATTGTATTTGTCATCATAAATCGTGAAATTATGCTAAGTCAAATCTCTCTGATGAAGCTTGTTTTTTTTGTACCCTGAATCGACGGCTGGGTAAGAGCCTGCTCTTCTCTTAGCTTTCTAAGTGTGTTGAAATAATGTTATTTGCTGTTGTTTTCATTAAGAAAAATGCAAAATAAATGAAAAACGGGACGCTTTTGAAAATATTTCCTCTCATATCTCCACAACAGGAGCACTTTAGAACAAAATTCCAACTAATTCTAGAAGCTATAGTTCAGGGCTACAACTTTAATTTTTTGTCCATTTTTGGTAATTGGTCATGTGACCATTGTCCCAATATTCCATTGGATGGACCCTGACAGGTATAATCATCCTTATCTTGTTTTTCTCAACTTTTTGGTCAAACCAGATGAGATTTCCTTAAGACATATGCAAATGACCCTGACATGGACCCTGACAGCATTGCCCTCATACATAGCATGTACCATCTCTAATTTCTCTGCTATTCGATAGCTATTTTTCATTTGTGCATACCCACAATGTCCATGTTTGGAAATGCACCCTGGACCCTGAAAATACTACCCAAATATAGATTTACAATGAAATACCCAGGATAAATAAATGAAAAATCCATTGAAAGTGCCAGGCAATAAATATGAGATTTACAATGAAATCCCCAAGCTAAATAAATCAAAAATCCAATGAAAGCGCCAGGGAATGAATATGATATTTACAATGAAATCCCCAAGCTAAATGAGTGAAATATCCATTGAAAGCACCAGGCAATAAATATGAGATTTACAATGAAATACCCAAGCTAAAAGAATGAAAAATCCATGGAAAGTGCCAGGGAATGAATATGAAAGTCATATAAAAGAAGGACATTTTGTTGACATGGGATGAAATTTATTTAAGTTCTCTTTCCAAAAGTCAAATCAGAATCACCATACTTTCCAATTTGTAATAGCTAAAATAAATGAAGTTCTACCATACTAGAGGTTGACTCGGCCATCAACAGACACCTCACTTTGGATTTTTATTCTTATCTGAACTTTTTTTCTTTGTTGAGAGCTCAATTGTAATGGTGTGGGTCTAAACTTGATGGAAGGAGGCTGCTGAAAATTTTATACTTCAACTCAAAAAAACTTTTCAACTTGGAATGTCAGAGTCCTTCCTGGATAAAATATAATTATATAAATCCCGTGTATCTATCTATTGCTGTGGCAGGTATGATATGGTATCAATGAGGGTAATGCTAAAAACCTTCCTCTCTGTGTCCTGAAATCTGTCTGTCTGTGCCTCTGGGAGTGACCTAAACAAACCACACACACACTGCACAACTCTCTGAACCACGTGTATGCCAGCCAAGTCCTCTGACACCCTCACCCATCCACACTACAATCATAACTCCCCCTCCTCATTCCTACCTACTAGTACTAATACAAACTCCCCTCAGCACTTTGTGCCATCCATCATGGAAGGGTATATATAAATCCCAGTATGCTAGCTATGTAGGCTGGTATTATGGATATGAAAACAAGGGAGGTTAGAAATGGGTTTAAATGCAGGGACAAGGGAGGGAGGGAGGCAATCCAGTCCAAAAGTGCCAAAAAAAAAAGAAAACAAACTCACCTCCCTGATGTCTTAAACCCCCTCAACTCCCAGCCCAACTCAGTGGACTCGGCGCTGGTTGGCCTCATGGCAGGGGACAAAGAGGTTGTGAAAACACAAACACACCTCCCATAGAAACTTCAGATCAGCCCACACAACACCCAGCAAAACTGAACACTGCCATAACATGGAACATGTTTGCAAAAGAACACCTAAAAAGAGCCCAGGTAAAACAGAAAGTGCCAGAACAAACAAAGCCAACATTGAGAGTTGTTGGCCTCCAAAAAACCAAGGGTAACAGAAAAAGCCAGACCAAACAAAGTCAACTTTGAAATTTGCAGTCATACTCAGTGAGACAGGGTAAAACCCTGAACTAAATAGTAGCATGTATTTTTCTAATATCATAGCAAGCAGTATGCTACAGTCCACATTCCACAAGACTGTGTAGTGTACTTATGGACTACTTGCACACATCTGTGAGAGGACTACATACAGTATGTAAGTGGTTAGGTTGTAGATATATTCCTTAACCCAACTTGCTTGGTTCTTCCTGCACATGCAAAGCACAATTTGACTGACTCAAATAAAAAATCAAATGACATATAAATTTCAGGTGATGTTACAGTAATTACAGAGCTGATTCAGAGGGCAGGGAGGGGTCAAATGGAAAGATTGAGATTCTGGAGAGTACAAGGTGATGGGGAAGCAATCAAAGGGGACACAAAGCAATGAGGAGTCCAAGACACTAGCAACAAGAATGTCTATATATCAAAGTACATGCAACAGTAGGTTGAGTATTACATGTGGGAGAAAAAAAGAATTATGCATACCTTCCACATTCATCAATCAATGTTTCAGAAGCATCTGTATGTATTTAACTTCCCACATGGATGAATGGCATCCACTGTTCAAATGGTGCACCAGCATCCTTCAGGCTCTGAACTGCAAAATGCAATGCCTCTGCAGTTGCATGCACATCAAGTGTCTTCTTGTGATCCAAAAGCCATTGGTAAACAAGTTCTGCAACCTTTGGGCCATCTGAGTCTTTCATACTCCACAGGGTCCCAATTGCAGCTTGACATCCTGCAACAATAAATCCTCCTGCTAAATGGAGAGATTCATTTGGTAGATTGGAACTTCCCATGGCTGTTTGACAAGCAGAAAGAAAGGCAAATTGGGCTTTTGGAAGGGCCTTGGCAAGAATTTGACTGAGACTCAGGTTGCCATCATAGAGCTGAAGGCAGCTATTTAGTGGTGTGGCCCCATCCTGCTCTCCATGGCATGCAACATGCAACCATTCATAGTTCTCAATTGTTTCCAAGACATTGGAAATAGTAGCTTTGGAATCACAAAGAATATTGGCTGATGGAATGACTTTCTTGATGGAATGTAATTCTTTGTTGACAAATGAAAGATGAAGGTGTGGCTTTCCAGGGATATTCCTTATTCCAATGGCAGCCAATCCAATTGATGATGCAATAGAGGTTTTTGGAACTCTTGCTTTGATCAAGGAATCCAAGGTGGTGATATAGGATTGAATGAATATGCTCTTTGGTGAGGCAGCGTGAATGGGAAGAAATGTGAATAGACCAGAAGGACACCACCATATCCTTCCAGAGTGGATGTTATTCTGTCAAAAATTTAGTATAGTGGTATGTTTTACAAGAAATTATTACTTACTATCTCAAGTACATCAAAAACAGGTTTGACAATGGCCACCCACAACCAGCTCAACAAATCTTTGAACATCTTGTGTGACAATTCTGCTGATCTTGGGTAGCTTGGTTTTCCCCATCTTTCTGTATCTCTTGAGAAAATATTGTGTATTCTCAAAGCCTTTTTTAATGTTTCACAGTGGTCTTTGAGATTGGCAATAGTAGCATCAGGCAAGGGAACTGACAGAGGATTTGAAGCAGACTCATGTATAGAAGGTAGTAAAATGATAGCCTGACTAGCTGCAGAGGAGGCATTCAAAAGGATAACAGGCCCATATTTTGCTGCCTCATATAATTTCTCAAATGATTTTGGCAAGAGAAAATCTTCAAAACCTGGCAAAATCCTAATATCCTTAATGATATCTTTTTGTCTGATAACAAGTGAATGATAGTCTTTCTTGATTTCTTTGAAAGGATTATCAATTTCTTGAAGCTTCAGAGAGATCTGTTGTAACTCCAAACCAATTTTCGGATATTTCTTTAGCAAGAGTGTTGGTTCATCTCTGAGCTCAAGCATTTGTCGATAGGTTATAGCCAAACCCTGCTCTAAAAACTCAACTGCACATTTGATGTTATTGAATTTTACAGCAGCTGCCACAGCAGAAGAAACCAAATCTGGAATATTCAATTTGATCAAAGAATTGTGGCGGTCCCCTAGAGAGTTTCCTATCCACAGAATGTTGGGCAATGATCCCAGTGCTGAAGAATAAGCAGTGATTGCCTCACTCAAATTGAGACTCATGGCAAATGATGCCCAGGCCATAGCTGCATCAAATTGTTCTGAAGGTAAGATAGATGCTGAGAATACTGAAGCTTTATAGTAATGCAAGGCACAGTAGGCATTTTCAACACTTGAAAGCTCATTTGAATTGAAGTATAATACTGAGAAGCATTTTGCCAAGAAGACGTACAACATGGGATCATCTTTATGTGTTTTCTGAATTGCAATCTCACATATCATCATAGAAACAATAAGATTGTATGTATTTTGTGTGACTTCATAGATAAGTCCAGTAATTATAGCCAGTGTCTTATAATAGGTACTGGTACTTTCAAGATTAATACACACTTCCATTAGAGATATTCCAGCTTCAAGATGAGCCTGGTCCTTTGTGACATTGAAGTAGGCTACATGAAATAGGGCAAGATCATTCAGAAAAGATGGTCGTTTCAGATCATTTTCTGCAATAGCATTCAAGGCATCCCTTTGAAGTTTCATAGCAGTATCAAGATTATCCATCTTATTGTAGCGTTGAAACTTGTCACAATAAAGACGAGCAAGGATCCTTTTTCCTAAGGGATTATCTCCATGATCTTGACTCATGTGCTGCAGAGACTGCTGTGAATATTGGATAGCAAGATCAAGATCCTTGTGGTCACCTAATCTTCTGTATCTTGTTGCATAGCCATTAGCAATATTACGCTCAGAACAAGAAGCATCATAGCTTGTAGGTGGCATAGATCCCAGTGCCAGTTTATGCTGGTCCACTTGCAGGGACAGATTGTGAAGATCCCCAGTTTGATCATAATATAAAGAGTAAACAGTAGCTAGGCTATCATGAAAATAATATCTCAAAGGATCAGTAGGACTGAGGGCTTCAAGTGCATTCTCTAAAAGAATGTGACCCTTTTTCAGGTCTTCAATGTTTCCCTCTGAGGTATATCTTTTTATATATGTCATAGCTAGATTTCTCTGTGAATATGGGATTTTTTCATGGCCAGGTGACAAAGAGTTGACTGAAAATTCTATGTACCGAAGAGCAAGCTTAATGTTTTCATCCCCTCCTATAGTCTGATCTCTGTGCATCAAAGCAATTCCCAGATCCTCAAGAAGGTCAGCATAAATAGGCTCTTCAGGAGGAGCCTCTTGAATAGCCTGCTGAAAATACTTAATTGAAAGCTCAAGATCATCAAAAGATGTAAAGAATTTAAAACGTTCCCCATAGGCCTTTGCCAGAAGTTGTGTATAGAAGATATGCTCCGAGGTCCCTAGAGAAGTTCTTTGAACTGCTAACTTTCTGAGTGTAATTACAGTTTCAATATCCTCCTCATTGCCCTCATATTTGAACCTGTGAGCATAGAGCATACTCAAGCACCTCCAAGCCTCAGGTATATCACGGTGGCCTCCTGGTGATCTTTTGACTGCTCCATGTAGGACCTCAATGCCTTTGTTAAGATCCTCAACATTACCAAGCCTCTCAAAACGTGCACAATAAGACTGAGCCACACCTTGAGAAAATTTGAGAAAAGCTGGATGTTCAGAAGAAATCAACTCAAGTGCAGCCTTGTCATATTTATGAGTCTGTTCAAGGTCGCCGAGATTTTTTTGTTGCAGGTAACGTTGAAGATATGCAGCACCAAGTCTCTTCACCCAGAGAGAAAGCAGAGGGCTGTCAGGATGGCAGCCATTAACAGCTAGGTGAAACCATTGGATCGACAAGTTGATGTAGTCCAAGACACTAGTCTCTTTATATAAAAGGCTATAGGTGAATGCCAAAGCTTGTTGTCGGCGTGGAAGACAAACAGGTTTATCGACAGCATCGTCGACAGCAGCCTGGAAGTGAAGAAGAGACTTTTCCAATGCCGACATGTCAGAAGTGGTGTTGAAACGCATATGATAGAGCCAGCCAAGGGTTTCTTGCGCTACCCCATATGGCTCTTTTGTTTGATACTCTTTGGCAATTTCTTCGAGACCAGTTGGGTCTGCAGCCTCTGCGGCAACCTGGAAGAGTCTCCCTCAGTCGTTAGCGTCCAAGAGATCTCAAACTGATTTACGCACTACATGACCTCCAAGGATTTCGAGTTTACCCACATTCCCCCTCTGTGCCTCCCATTGCTCAATGTCAACTTCAGGTTTGGACGACATTCTCTGTGAAGGAGCTCGTCAGCAGCTGTCTTTGAATATCAATGGGCGGCACCAAGGTCACATACCGTGTAACTTGTTTGAATTACGGTTGGTAACTTTGCGATGGATAACGGTTGTTGTGGTCAAGAGCAAGTTGTATGTTGCACTGCCTTGACTGTTGACGCCAAAAGCAACTTACTGGTGTGTTGCACTGCCTTGAACGTTGACGCCAAAAGTAAAGTTGCACTGCCTTGATCGTTGACGCCAAAAAGAAGGGGTGTCGCACTGCCATTGACGTTGACGCCCTTGCTCAACGATGCGAAAGTCACGATACAATCTATTTCTGTATACCAATACTAGATCTATGATATCCCAAAAGCGATAGATACGTCATAAGTCAATTGAGTTTTATCTTTTCCGACCATCGTTTCAAAACTTCAACGCTTCTGCTTTCCATCACCACCAGCCCCTCCAAAAAAGCCACGAGCGACAATATCCGCGTGAGTTGTTTGACGAGCGTCATGTTCAGACTGGCGATCGGCTGACAACCACGATCCTCCTCCTCGTCCGGATTTTTGTCCAAACACCGCTTGAGATTGGTATTGGCGGAAAAGGAAGCGACGACGCGGAAAAGGCTGTATTTCCTGGCCGCCAATACACCGACCACGGTGTGGGAGCGCTTGTAGGAGGGCCCTGGTTTCTTCGACCCGTCCGCGAGTCGAAGCACAAAAATGAGGTCAGGACCCATCGAGTCGACAGGGAAGCAAAACGGGGAGTGCGAGCGGTGGTTTCCGCGGGCGTTTTCGCGTTGATGCCCAGCACCAACAACAGTCCGGAAAACGCAAAATGGCAGACGCTGCGCTGTTCCACTGTGCCTTGAAGATCAGTAGTGGTAGTGGGTGCAAAGCGACGAGTTCAGCTTCCAGCTCAGACCAAGGCGGGGGTGTAACGACGAATGAAAAAGCCTCGTTAATCCTTGTCCGCTGCATGTCTATGCAGAAAGTGATCTTCGAATCCGTTAGATGCTGGCTCGTGTAAATGGGTCTGCTATGCGAAGAATTTGCAGCTCGTGCGGTGGTTTGCGTTTATAAAGTGAGTTGCGGCTAGGAGGACGAGTGGCTTGTCCACTGCGGCTGATTTCGTCTCGGTGTCTACGAAGCGGGCGAACCCGTATTCGCTTTGTCTAACCCGAATCCCGAGTGTGGTGGGGAGGACGGAGCACATGAGGTTGTGAGTTGTTAGTTGATGAATTGACGTTAGCATGTCGCTGTCTTTTTGATCGAAGGAAGGAAAAAAGGTCAGCGCGATTATCAAAACCGGGAGGGAAGGATATACACACCTTTCTTTAGTTTAGAAAAGTCGATTTTGTATTGCGAGAGATTTGGGAGCGCATCTGAGTCTTTGGTTGTGAATTTCTTGGTTGGTTGGTGTTGATTTCATAGGGTTGTTGGAGTGGGTGTGAATCCCATATAGTTGTTGAGAGGGCGTAGACGGGTTTTGGGAAGGGGCTCATGGTCGTTGTTGGCAACGTCGTCCTTCTCGCTCCTCACGCGCATGGGTCCCATGACGCGTACTGCCGCCAAGTTCATACAAGTGAGTGTGGTTGATCCTGTCACATTTGAGATTCAGTAAAAAAACAAATTGTCAGCCAAAGACATGATCCAACCAGCTTACATCGAATCAGTCGTTGCAGCAGTCCGGCAACCAAAGCGTGACGACGTCTTATCACGTATCAGATCAAATTCGAATCGTACATAATTTTTTCCTCTTTTTTTTTTTTTTCACACTAACGCTAATTAGCATATATTCATGCCAGCAAGCCCCGTTTGACTTCTCGCCTTGTCCTACGACTCACCAGCACGTAAGAGCCAAAGCGAGAAAGGGCGCGCAAGGGGGAACGGTTGAAAGGTGAGTTTCAATGCCATCGCTCCATGTATGCGTGGTAACGACGATCACCGATAGTCCCCCTGTATTGGCATCCTGGACTTGTGTCGGCGTGCCAGGAAATCGTATGGAGGTCGACCGCCCTCCTGGTCCACGGGTCGTAGTACCCTCGAACGCACCATCCCTACGGATTATACAGGGAAGTGTGACAGTATGCGCTGAACCGGGATGTGGTGCTCTTATAGAGTATTATTCCGCGGTGGGCAGTCGTTGTGATCGATGTACTATCCGACGCAAGGCCCGGGATTTCTATGCGATGAGGGGTGGAGCATTGAATGGCGTTGGAATCCCGGGCAATGGAAACCCGCATGTACGTGATACGTGTTTGTGGGAAGAGAGAGAGATGAATTCTTGATGCACCCAGGTACGAAGACCGTCGATGAATGGCGTGAGTGTGTCGGTGAGTTATCCCCCTCTCAAGTTGCAACTTGCATCAGATATCTAAGCTGTGTTCAAGGGCGCTCATCAACTAACCAACCCTTCAAAACCGTTCATGTCGATGCCACACCAAATCCAAAGACCTCACCCGTCCATATCCCATTCATTCGGAGGCGTAGGGCCATACCTCAACCACTTTAACTCGCGCGGAGAAATGGTCCAACTCGCGTCGAGGACCATAGTTCCCCCACTTCCCGTATGTATGCGCGCCTCTTCTTCTTTCCCTTCCCTTCCTTCTTTGTATATCGTTCTAACGAATCGAACAGACCTCCGCTCCGATACGACTATGCAATACATTAGGCTGCAACGCAGTTTTACTCCCCCAATACCATCATCAATACCCCGGACGCCTATGCAAGCGCTGTCAACAATCTCAAGTTCACCCCATGCCACCACCTGCGCCTGTGCAATCGCAGATGCACCGCCCACCACTACGCCCACCCTCGTCAAAATCGACTGTCGAGGGTGAGGCTGATCCCGCCATCGATCTGGTGAGTGACTCGTCCTTTTCCCCCTTTGCCTCCCATCAACTCTCATTTCAGACCAACTTGGACGCGGGGTTGGGGGATGCGGAGGACGACGACGTGGAGATGGACGACGATGTTCTTGAGCTCGAACTGACATACCCCGAGGTGCGTTTTTTCGTGTCTACACAGCGCTTGTTTGATAAACGCCATTGGTTCACGCACTAGCCACCACTACCCGCGAACCCGAGCCCAAGCCCATTCGTGACGGTCCCACTGGTATTAGCGACGAAGGCGAACCCCTCACTTCTATCACCAACACCACGAACCCCGTCCGTCCCTCGTGCTCCCCCTACCAATAACCATCGGAAACGTCGCAAATTTGATGATGTTGGGACCGGTGCCGTTGCTCTTGATGGTGGTTGTGGTCGGTATAGTCGCTCTGAATTTGGTCAAGCGAAAATGAAGATTCCGACCAGGAAGGTGTGTTGGCTTTTTCCATCGTTTCTTCCTTCCCCCTCCCTGCTTGTTCCTCCCCCGTCCCCCCCCCTCTTCTCTTTTCTCTTCTCACCTCACTGACTAACCTCCCCCTCCCCTTCTAAATACAGACATCCCTAAAACTCTGCTCCTCACCTAACTGTACCGGCGTCGTTTCCCCCGACTCGAGAGCGAAGAGGTGTGTGGGGTGCGTTATGCGGGGGTGGAGAACGTTGACGGTGGGGTTTGGGGTGGTGGTTGACGATGATAATGAGGAGGGGTGTGAAGAGCGCAACGAGGATGAGGAGTGGGTGGGAAGGTGCAGTGAGGAGGACGAGGAAAAGGGAAAGAACAAGAAGAAGGGGAAGAAGAAGCAGAAGAAGAAGGGCGTAACGTGGGCTGACGAAGCGGAGGGTGGTGGTGGGTGTTTGGAGAAGACGAGGATTGTTAGCTGGGAGGGTCCGCCGCCGCCCCTTTTGGTTGGGCGTGAGCGGAAGGTGTGTGGGGATATGCTTGTAGGGTGTGAAGTAGAGGACAAGGAGTGGGTGAAAGTCAGGTGTGGGGGTCTGGATGGAGATGAAGACGTTGTTATGGAGGTTGTGGGCAAAGCTTCTGAAGGCGTGAAGCCCTCCTCCAATGCCAGCGAGGACCCTCCGAATCTTTCTGCTGATGACCCACCGTTATCCACCTCTCTACCGCCATCCCCCTCTCCACCGCTCTCCACCTCCACCTCTACCTCTCCTTCATCACCTACACCATCGCCTGTTGAGGTTGAGGCCTCTCATTATCATTCAACAACCAGGGACGGGCATGACCTCGACTTGAGGCCGGATACGGACGTTCTTCGTATATCGGGATGGGACAGCGACCTTTCAGACCTCCCTGATGAGTCTGACTCGCTCGACTCCTCCTCCTCCTCAGAAACCGACTCCGATTCCGATTCGGACACTTCCGGCACAGTACCAGTACCAGTACGTCTTATTCCCTTTTTCCCCTTATTCATCTCCCATTTTCTCCCAGGACCCAACCCCCTCCATAACGGGACTCAAAATCCGCATCCGCATCCCCCCCGCGCGACCCACGACGCCTATCCGCATTTGTGCATCATGGGATTGTAGTGAGGTTTTGGAGGAGGCTGGAGGTGGGTATGGATGGAAGGTTTGTGCGTTGTGTCGGGCTCGGAGGCGGGCTAGGGCGCAGGGGCGGAAAAAGAGGGGGAAGGGGAAGAAGGGGTTGGTGGTGGGGCTTGATGAGAAGAATGGGGGAGGGGCGCAAGGTGTTGAGCTCGAGGTAACGTCCCCGATTCAGGCACGTGAAACTCTACGTTGGAGAACTCATTTTACGTTTAGGATGTCCTTGATTATCTGGAAGAAGAAGCGACGAGAATCGTACCGGGGGCCCAGCTGTGTTCAGTGCGCAATTGTATCCATATTATACCACCCCCTGCGGAGTATTGTTGGAAGATGTGTAGTTGGTGTCGGGAACGGAATAGACGTCGTCCGGGCGAGGGGCGACGGAGTGATGTTGTTGTTGATTCGCCATCGTTGAATGTTGAGAATGATATACCGGTTGAGTTCAACTTGATCACTTTCTTGTTGATACTGAAATCTTATTGCAGTCGGCGCATGCGAAAGCTAAAGGGAGATGTCAGAGCCGGGACTGTGGGATGCTTCTTGCTGTTAACTCCACGTCGGTGGAGTGTAAGCAGTGTTTGGCGAGGAGACTACTACAGTACTCCGCCACTTCTAAGCATCGTCGACCGAAAAGCGGTCCAAAAAATTCCGGAATCATGGATGTTTTGGGGCGTATAGCCATATCCCTTCGAGAGGAATACTCGCCCGATAAGGTAAGCCCTCTCTCCTCCCCTCCCCCTCGCTTTCTCACTAACGAACGCTCTTCATTATTATCAAAAGCCTCGAATCCCATCACCCTACATCGAATACCGATCCCTCCCCTCCCTCCTCGAAGACTTCCGACTCCGGCTCGCAGGCTTCCTCCAAGCCCAATCCTACCACTTCATGTGCAGCTCGAACGGCGTCGACGGGCCACCGCGCGCCCTGTTCGGGTTCGACGGCGAGTTTTCGGTGGTCGCTCTTGATCTGGACGTTCCCGGAAGGAAGGCGGATGTGGAGGGGGAGGTGTTGAGGTTGAAGGGTGAGGTTGAGCGGCTTGGGAGGATTACGTTTAGGTGAATTCTTTTTCCTCACTGTGACACATGATGATTGACCCGCTCGCGCACACTTATGAACAGCCCAAAAAGGATGGTCTCCATCTTTGACTTTGGGATCATCACCCGATTCGTGTGCATGCGTGAGGTGGCTATGCTTAAGCCTGTGGTTATACAGCCGGGAGGAGCGCCTACGCCTGCGTACTCGAAAACGATGCAGGGTGAGCTGGAGATTTCGGTGCTTGCGGATAAGTCGCATCGGTTTCTTCCGGGGCAGAAGACGATAGTGCGGTTTCGGTTGATAGGCTGACTTGGTCCTGGATGCTTGCCTAGAGGAGATACATATGTTATATTCGGGATGTTCTTTTTTCTTTCGTTAGCTTTTTCTTGTACATTTTTTATGAAGGGAAAACATGTGGCGGTTTTTCGGTACCCTTGATTGGTTATGGCTTTGCGGCGAGCTCGACGACTTTGAAGAATTTGTGGGAGAGTACCCATCAACTGACAGTGACACCCTACGCCTCCAGCCCTTCGCCGTGGAAGCTTTGTACGCCAAAGCCACAAACATAGATGTCGGACGGGTCAGAGCTCAAGCACTCAGCGCCCAACAACGCTGACTTCTGAGTCCAGTAACTATCGCACGTGCGCGACAAAACCATAGATGTTTAAAATTCCTTTGTGGAATTCGCATAGACGGTCGGCTCATTCCCTTCTCACAAGGGGCAAATAGCTTTCGTCGCCAGGTATAGAGGTGATAAACAGCAAATAACTTTGTTAAATATTTTATTCCACATTTGTAGCAGAAATAATCAGTTAAATAAAATCAATACTTTCCTGCTTGTGATCTTTGTGGAAATGAGTGATAAAAAGGAATTGTTGTTGCTGGAGTAGGAAGATGAAGATCAACCCTGATTTGCCGCAGCAACAATGATGAGGCAACAATTTAATGTTGTTGAAAGCTCATTCTGACACGAGAAAACAGGAACAAAGAATTAAATAATTGCTGGGGAATTAAACAATCCTATGCGGGCCAGCTCATCCAATTTCTTGGCAACTGGATGACTTCCCGTAAGGTCTAGAAACCTAGATTAAATTTCTAAAGTGACATGCCAATGTGGTGGCTGCCAAATGGGTCAGGATCTGTCACATTTCAACTCTGCTGTCATCGAACACCCTCTTCTAGATTTTAATCTAGACGAGGCCTCCGCACCCCCCTTCTAGTTCTAAATCATCTGACTAAACCCTTTTTTCATTGTCCGACATCAATCGATCTCACTTGACCCGTTTGTCATCAGCTCTCATCTCTGTTGAAGATGACGGTTCACAACTAAAGTGCCCTTCTGCACCTCCTCAACCCTCGGTGATATGATACAGAGCAACATATAGGTTGCAAAGAGGTAGGTCTTCTGAAGAATCTTGTGCGAGTTGTGCTATTTTGACCCTTGACAAACACCAGTATCTTTGCAGAGAGCGTTGACTCACAGAATGCAGTCCACAGGTCATTTCTGAGGTAATGGCGGAGAGGGAGGTTGAGGACATGACTTCTTTTTTCTCCAAGGAGTGGTGTTAACAGAAAATATAAGTGCATTTGTGATTTTCTATGTTGTTTAGTCTCAAACTCACTTCAGTCTTTTGTTTCAAGTCTTGCCCATTACCCTCTTTTTCGATGTCAAGTCCACTTGCACCCACAATGATGTGTTCCTCGAACTCTTCATCGGTCTGTCGCGTTGCGCTCTGTGCCAATTGGAGCTGGAGGAGAGCAAAGTTGTCTGAGATGTCCATACTCGGGAGATCCAAGATGAGATGTGTTTCGCTGAAAAAAATATTGATTGTACATATGTAGATTTGTGTTGCATGGCTTATGGTTTAGAAAGATTTGTAAACATATTTTCAAAGTCCACTCATCAAACATTTAGAATTTAATCAAGGTTTCTAAACCTATGGGAAGTCATCCACTAATTAAATTCTTTGTTCATTTTTCTTTGTGTCAGAATGAGCTGTCAACAATATTAAATTGTTGCCTCATCATTGTTGCCATGGCAAATCAGGGTTGATTTTATCTCCCTACTCTGGCAGCAACATTTTATTTTTATCACTCAATTCCACAAAGATCACAAGCAGGAAAGTATTAATTTTATTTAACTGATCATTGCTACAAATGTGAAATAAAATATTTAACATATCTTTACCTGGCGACAAAAGCTATTTGCCCCTTGTGTCTGGCTGGTGGGATTACTGTGAAACCTTGCTCATGGACAACTCTTCAGTGCAGCAGTCCATTTTTGCTCAAGAGTCAGGATTGCTGGTAAGAGTAAGTACTTTACATATGGATGTGCAAGTCAACGTATCAGTTGCCCTTGTCTCCTTGACTGGTATGGCTTTGCAGCAAGCTCGCATTCTCCAAAGATTTTGAGAGTGTAATAATCCATCTGCCTGATGGGTCCCAGTCCATGTTCAGCCTGTTGATGTGGAGAAAGTTGACAGAAACCACAATGGTTTAGGCCATGGTGCCATGTCTGGAACCAAATTTGGAGAGAATCAAAAATCAAAAACTCAGCCCATGGTGGACCATTACTCTGAGTCCTACACAGCTATGAAGCATAATGGAATTTGGGCTGGATACCAGTTTAAAAGAGAGGACAAGGGAAAACCTCAACCTCAGAGTACCAATAAACTGTCGAATCTCCAGTAGACCTTCTAAAGAATGCTGTTGCTCTCAGGAGTGTGCAGAATTAGCTTCTGGGTAAATTCAGGCAGTTGTTGAGCTGGAGAAATCAGTGACACCTTGATACTTGCTTAGATTTGCAAGATACTGTACTAATATGACCCACCCTTTGCATCCTGCATCACAGAGGCCGTGGAAGGAAGGGAAGTGAGGGTGGTGTCACACATCACTGGCTTTTGAAGGCATTTTCTTGTATTCTGAAATACCTGTTTTTTCAAACGCCTGCAGGGCTCCTAGCTATGTATAGTGTTCGCAAGTTCAGTTCAGTCCGGTTTTTTGCCCCCAAAACGGGCAACCGTGGACCGCAACCGGTCTAGGACCGACCCACATATTGCGGGGACAGAACCGGACCACCTAGGACCAGTCTATTTCGGTCCATGGGACCGATTCAAACCGATTCAAACCGGTTTTTTTCGGTAAAATTCATCATACCAATATAAACAATTTGTATCTCAACTATAATTACTCTGAAAATTAAATGGGTTATATAACATAATAGAACCTGTAATTACCTGTCATTCCACGAATTTGTAAGAGATTTAATAAATATTTGGCATATCTATGACTGAAACCGAATTACATCTCCTAAAAACTCAGGCAAAATGTAATGTGTGAACTGTAAATTATTTGATGCATATCCTACATTGATAGATGGTGAGAATATTTGTCTACTTGAAGTTTTCACATCCAACAATAGAATGAATTCAAAAGATGAAAATTTGAGTGAGTTAGAATTAAATTTATTCTGGTACAAGTTGCACAAAAAGAATATTTGTCTCAGAATGGATTTGGTTATATCTTTCTGAATTCTTAACCGTTTTTGATGAACCAAAAATCAAATTAAAGGTAATAAAAGTGGTTAAAAGGCTACGTAACTCACGTGACCGTTTAACCGGTTGCAACCGATTTAAACCGGTCTTTGAACGGTTTTGAAATATTTTTTAAATGAGGCAACCAGCAACCGGAATAACACAAAATTTGGGCAACCACAACCAAAAAAAAGACCGGACTGCAGTCCGGTTCAGTTCGGTTCTATGAATTTTTTCGGTCCATAGGACTGAACCTGCAAACACTAGCTATGTAAACCATACTGGGCATGTTTTAACTATTCTAATGAGAATGATCCCACCAACATTGTTCAGGATAACTGATACACATGGATGAAGAGATCATACTCTTTGTCACACATCACACTGGATATTGAAGTGGTGGGGAGAGGGTGGAAATATGTCATGCCGTAAAGGGCCTGAGGAGTTGGTTGCATTAGTACAGTAATCAGAGTTCTGCTTGTCTAGGATTTATTTCATGTTATATAAGTTGGATACTCAGCTACTTAAATTTTCTCATAAGGGACCAATGGTGTTCAGATTGGATTATTTCCTTGATAAGATTACCTGTAAACCACAATAACATTCAGCATTTTGAAGTCCCCTGTGTGGAAGTGCGGAGTGACCTACTCACGCCACTTCCCTTTTTCTTTGGTTTTTCACGCAGTTAGATTTTTGTAGCTTTTTCTTTTTTCTTTAGGAGCTTCAAATCAATTCGTCACGAGCTTGACTGGTCGAGCTCGTGACTACTTGCTGCAAACGGTCGAGCTCGTGACTACTTGCTACAAACGCCTTCAACATACGACATCATCACCAGCAATTCGTTAATCAACTCCCCCTCTTATCGTTTGAAGGGTCGGTTAGGGCTTCGTGCGTTTAAAATATTCTTTTCTTTTCTTTGATTTTATTTTATTTTATTGATCTTTTTTTTTTTTTTGTGATTCTGTTACTTACGACGATTCTTTTCGAGACCAAAACCACATTCAAGAACTAGACGGTAGGGTCGAGACGTCGTCGGTTACGAAGCCCGCACTGAAGGGGGCAGTCGCGCACGTAAATTGGCCTCTCGTACCGATGATAACTCCCCGAGCAATCCCTAGTTCGACAATTTGGTGGAGGATTTGACAGGATGCGTCAAGAGCTATTTTTATTTTTACTCGACTTCTTTTTTTTTTCTTCTATTTTTAATTAGAATTCTTCGAGAAAGGCAGCACGCGAGAACGTGCAGATGCCTTGTGATTGTGTGTTTTTTGTATTTAAGGGTGTCCTCCCACCTCGCGAATGGAGCAGATTCTTCCCTCTCAAAAAAAAGTTTCTCTCACTCCTTAAGATTTCAAGTTTTTAAGTATTCCCTCAAGAACGACTACAACTTCGGACTTCAAGACTCTCGACGTACTCTACTCGAGTCCACACGCCACTTCTTCGACGCTCACCTTCAAGCGTCTACCCTCAAGATTTACAGAAAACACGCGCGCGCTACGCCGGCTGTCAACCGCTGAGTACCTGATCCGTTCACTCTTTTGTGGACATTTTTATCTTTTTGCTCCTTGTTCTTCCTTTCGAAGTAGACGACCAGATTTTTGTTTCCTGTCGAGAACATTCGTTCTTCCTCAGTGGTGACCGAGACAGGGGTCTGGTTTTCCGTTCTACGTTCGCACCAAGTATCAAAAGCTTGTTTGGTACGTTTCATATCTTCACCCTTGTGCTGAAAACTTGGTTTTTAGGCGCATACAATCAATAAATCTCCTGATTCGCACTTTGGTACGGTTACCCTGATTTTCTCTTGCGCTGAATACTCTGTTTTTAGGCGCATATATTCAACGTCTTTTGTTCTCGGTTGTTCCCAACGCTAGACTGTTCATTCATCCGCATATACGCTAAGTTCCTGTTTCGATTTTCCCTCTTTTCATTTTATTTTTTCCTTAACTTTTCGTCATGAGTCCTACCAACGAACACCGTTCATCGTCTGCCATTCAACCAGTTATTCCTTCTTCTTCTGATACTAGTCTCAATGCTACGCTAGGCGTCCCTATGCCTACTCCGGGAACGCCGGGAGCTCCCAAGTTTAAGGGGAAGCACGTTTCGGATTTCTTAGATGCGCTCGAACAGCATGCAGATAGCGCTCGAGTTTCACACACACTTTTACCTGGTTACGTTTTGAGATATTGTCATTCAAAAGTTCGGATGGTTATTGGCTCGTCTTTGTTACTGTCTGGAGATGACTGGGTTGCGGTGAGGGTGTATCTGGACGATCTTTATGGGTCGAACGATTCTGTCCCCCTCAACTCCCCAGATAGGTTGCGTCAATGGTGCTCTAAGCACGGAGAGTCGGGTAACTTGACTTCTCGTAAAGATGTTGACAAGTATTATCGGGATTTTACTGCTTTATCTGCCGACTTGGCTCCTAATAAAATGTTGGCTAATGAAGTTCATCTTTGTTTTTACAGAGGAATTCCGACGTCGTTGCGTTCTAAAATCAAGAAACGTATACCAGCCGAGAACCTCAAGACTTCCTCACCTCCAACGACTACAATGCTCCTCAGCTTGTTAAGGACGGAATTTGACGACGAAGACCTGGACGCAAAGACCACATACATAGGCGTTGACTTAGATTCTGAGTCAGATTCGAGTTCGAGTGAATCCGATGAGGACATCGACCAGGTCGTCTTGACGAAGAAAAAGAAGAAGCCTATGAAAAAGGTGACTTTCGAGAAGACTGTTCCTGCAGCACCGATAGTCGAACCGGTGGACCTCAATCCAGTAGACCGCCTTACAAAACAGATGGAGGACTTAAGACTTGCCCATGCTGAGTTTTTGCGCTCCGTCAATATAACTCCAAATCCCAATCTGACTAACCAACAAATCATGAGAGAAGCCAGATGTTTCTTTTGCGATAAAACGACACATAGGCTTGGCCTAAAGTTCTGTCCAGAAGTCGAGGTATGTATTAAAGAAGGTTTAGTCGCTTACACCCCCCTTGGTAGGTTAGCGCGCCCTGATGGGTCAGAACTTCCTCGCGCTTTTGGAAGCGATGGTGGAGTCGCAAAGGTTTTACGAGAACAAAATGCCGCCTCAAGTCATTTAAAAGGTAAGGCCCGGGAGGTTTCTAGAGACCTACCTCCCCATATGGCCAACTATGCCGGTCTGTTGTTTGATGGTGAAGAGGTTCTGACCTCTGAAGTCTTCAACGCTTCGCCTTCCTCTGTCGTTCCCGAATGGCGGGCATCCCCCTCTTCCACGCTAGCTGTTACTCGTTCTCAAAAAGACAAAGAAACACGCTTTGACCCTATCAAACGCCCTGAGAAGCGGCAAACCGAAGCTAAGTCTGTTCCTAAGCCAAAAGAGAATCAATATAAAACTCCAATTCCAACGCTTAGTAACCTTAGGCCCGCAAATGCTCCTGTACAGTCAACGCCTCAAGCTTTCAATTTACGACCTCCCGCAGTACAGTCAACACCTCAGGCATTCAATTTGCGACCTCCCGCGGTCAATACAGAAGATGCTTTCAAAAACCGTCGCGTTGCGCCATCAAAGGACAAAGACGTAGAGATGAAGGAGGCAAATACCAAAGCTAAGTCGGCCCCATCATATCATTTCACGTCGGACATTCAAGAAATGTATGATCTAGATAAAATTGTTCGAGAGAAGGTCAACAAAACATTGGTTCATCTTGAACTAGGCGAGCTTCTCGCGATTTCAGCCTTTCTACAAAAATCAGTCAGCAACATGACGAAGACACGTCGAGAATATGTTTCTAAACCTGTAGTGGCAAACGTCGTGGAGGTACTCGAGGAGGCCGAATGGGCGGAGGAAGAAGTTTTGTCCTCGGAGTTGGTTGGAGGATATGATTCTGACGATGAGGAATACTACCGTTCTCTTCCAGAAGCTGAGTCCTTCGCGAATTCTAGTTTTGTTGAGTCGCGTGTCGGCCTCGAATTTGATGAATCCACAGAATCCAAGGAAGATATTTTGATACGCTACGCTTCCGCAGTAAAAATTCATCTTACTCCGCAACCGCTTTTTGCAATGGTCACTGGACGTTTCCGGGGAAAGTTCGCTGGACTAGACGCTGTTTTTATGATTGACACAGGGTCTGAGTTAAATTTGATAGGTCAAGAATTTTATGACAAGACGAACTTGGCAATAGACCTCGACGGAACACGTTGGTCTCTCAAAGGGATTAATGGACGACCTGTTCCTCTTGGTGGTTGCGTTCGTGATGCCGAAATTAAGATTTCTGGACGAAGGTTCGACCATCACATGTTCGTCAGTCGAGAAGGCGCTGGGAAACAAGAAATTATACTGGGCCAACCTTGGCTTCAATGGTACTCAGCGACGATTCAGTATACTCGTCAAGGATCGATGAACATGCGCATTTGGCAAGACGGTGATGGCGATAAAAATGATGGATCGAGTCGACAAGGCCCTTCTATTCTAATTCCTCTTTGTACCCCAGGAGCTCCTCGTAACGCAGCTACGCTCAACCTCGACCATCGTACGAAAATTGAAGAAGTTGACGACGTTGACTTGGGAAAATAAGGACAGACGCGTATCCCAAGCCTGGACTTGACCAGGACGTGTCTGTTCCGACCCTTGGGCGTTCGCTTCACGCAATGATGGGAACTTACGGCTTTGATTCTCCTTCTTTTGTTTCCGACTTAGAACCTCCAGATACTTATGACCTAATTTTACAGAATATCGCTCATTGCTCGCCTAGGATTTCCAGACCACTTCTTACACCTTGGACTCGACGTGCTTTAACCTATGAATCGAACCCCCTTCAAATGCGAACAAAATATAAGACTGTTGATAAGAAAGTTCGACCTGTCCCAAGCTATATGCCGGATCCAGCTGGGCAAGTGTTTCGGCCTGTTTCAATACCCTCACTGCCTTCGCTTCCTTTAGATCCTCCATCCCTTCAAGATTTTATTCCGTCTCGCCGACTCTCACTCGACCGCTTACAGAAGATTTTAACAAGCGTACCCAAAGGGTTCTTGAAACCTCGAGAGATCGACTTGTTGGTTTTTGTCTTACAGACGAGACAACAGGCTTTAGCTTTCGAAGACTCTGAACGGGGAACCTTCTCTGATAAATATTTCCCAGACTACGAAATACCGGTGATTGAACACACCCCTTGGGTTCAAGCCCCCATCCGCATCCCAAAGTCTATCGAAGATACGGTACGCCAGATGCTTCTCGAACAGAAGGCAGCAGGAAAATACGAGTATTCTACGGCATCCTATCGATCAAGAATTTTCGCTGTTGGCAAGCCTAAAGGAGGAATCCGTTTGGTAGCGGATGTACAAGAACTCAATCGAGTTACAGTGCGTGACGCTGGCTTGCCGCCTAGAACTGACGACTTCGCAGAAAGCTTTGTGGGCCATGTGATTTATGGGCTGGCGGACTTATTTTCAGGCTATGACGGAAGAAAGCTAGCGGTGACTTCAAGACCTTTAACAACATTTAGTTGTTTAATAGGACCTCTCCGCTCTTGCGTACTACCTCAAGGCGCGACCAATTCACTGCCAGAATTTCAGCGTTGTACGACTCATGCGCTTCAAGAGGAAATTCCAAAGAACGGGAATGTATTTGTCGACGACGTGGGATTAAAAGGACCCACGTCAACTTACGATAACGAAGAGATTGCCCCTGGCATCAGGCGCTACGTTTACGAATACGCCTCTACCTTTGATAGATTTCTGATGCGCTTTATAGAATCAGGTATCACCGCTTCTGGAAAGA